>CAUYQG010206537.1:0-99736 GCA_963574415.1 Tarsius wallacei | reverse complement strand
CGCCCGGCTGATTTTTTGATTTATTGTAGAGATGAGGTCTCGCTTGCCCAGGCGGGTCTCGAACCCGCGGGCTCAGGCAATCCACTCACCTCAGCCTCCCAAAGGCGCGGGATTACAGGCTGAGCCACCGAGCCCGGCTATTCTGAATATTTTTCAAATGGTTTTAATAACTGCAATAAAATTACAATCTATGTGCAGTATTTGAAAATAAAAATGAACACTGAGTGCTTTACATTTAGATCATACTTTATAATTTGCAAATTAATTATACACATATAAGTTGCATGTGTGTTTTTTTCCTCATTTGATTTTCACAACATAACTAATAGTGACAGCAATTAATAACTTACAAAAAATTTACTCAACCACAGTTCAGGTTTTCTGGTTTTACTTTCAGAATGATTTTACCTTTACCCACAACTACAAATACACAGGTATATAACTACCAGGTACTTTAGACAACCTAAATTATTTCATAATTTGATATTTTTACCATTTAAATAGCCTCATTAAGGGTCAGGGGTTTGGGTCTTACATTTAACTTTTCTCTACTTTCCTAAAAGACTTAACTACTTTACAGTTCTAAAATAATTAAGTCACATGCACAAAAGAAAAATTAATCCTGATAAAAGAGGCTACAATTGTTTTAATTAATTCATAGCAAAGTAGAAATTATAACTACATATACATTTAGTTATGGGATGGGGTAGAGGGTAGAAACTCAGAGCCAATTAGTAGTTTTGTGCTATGCATATATTAACCAGTAAACATTATCAAGTAAAAATGATACAGATTCAAAACAGAGTATAAGGTGCTACTTACACATGGTATCACTCACCCTTAGTCAACCATGCCCTGTTTCCACATCAAACCATAATCACATACATATACACATAGAAACATACTTGATATTACAAATGGAAACATGATCTTAAATTATTTCTGGCACATTTTATTGTGTTTTTGCTCATATCCTAATCACTTAATGGTGTTGGCAGTTTAAGGTGAGCATTTTATCCACCCATAACCAGTAATGGGTATTTTAAAAATGAAACCTCTGTAACTTTTGTTGGGGTATAATATAATCTTAAAAATTGGTCACCACATAAAATTTGATAGAACAATAAGTAAACCTTCAAACAGTATCATTAGCAATAAATATTCAAGAATTCTTGGGTATTTTCTTTTCTAAAACTTTTATCCTAAATTTAGAAACAGTTTACCCATGTTCTTTGAAGATTTTTGTCATTGCTAGAAGTCTAAATACTTCTGAGAAAACTATAAAAAGCCAAGTCAATAAGCAATTTTTGATACATTCTCCTGACTGTGTTTACCAAAAAAAAAAAATGTTTCAGGTTAAATATAAAGTATTGGTTTCCATAGTTTTTGTTTCTTACTTGAACAAATATCTTAAAGACTGTTTTATTTCATTATCATTCTCATATTTTTTTTTAGCACTTAATATCTCCTGCCTCCACTTGGTGAAGAAAAATTATAGATTTTTCTTCTGATATTTTTAAAATGTGACTAAGAGGACCCCAATCTCGAGCAAAGTCCTCCTTCTTTAATAGGTAATTGTTTAATTTGTCATGTTAAAAATAAACAAGCAGACCTGAAAATATGTTATATCGAAAAAGCAAAAATTTTTATACAATGCATTCATCCACTTAATTGCTAAAATACCATTCTGTTCTTTTAAAGTGAGTTGTCTGGCAAGATCCATAAATATATTTAAGCCACTTATATAGGTCAGCTAATATGGGTTATGCTTTTTTTAGCACTATCTGACTAAGCATATTCTGCATTTTGCTAACAAAGTTACAGTACATAATAATATTTTAATCAACCACAAAGAACAATAATAGATCTGACTGTTGGACTGATAATCGTCTTATCACACCCTGTGAAACCTAGCTCTAATATTTGACGGAGCCTCCATTACTTGGTAACCCATTCTAAAAAAGGCCAACAATGGAGAGAGAATGAAGTGGAGTGTGCAGTACCTCCGTATCTACATAAAAGAGATTAGAGGCGACAGCGTTCCATTTTACAGCTCAATCATATTGTGTTAGCATGCGCTTATCCGAGCGCGGACGAAATTGAAAGAGAAATAAAAAAGAGTCAGGCAGATAGGAACCAGAAAAGCGAGGCATGAGCAATTTCCAAGGATATAAAAGGATGCTAATGGCTGGGCCCTGTCATTCTTAAAAAGGGCTATTAGGGCACCATCATCTGTTCTTGTGCCCTTATGCTCCTCCAACTAAAGTCAAGCATTTTCTAAAGCCCCTGTGATCTTTTTTCTTCTATAGATAAAGTATGGTCATGTTTCATAACAACACACTTTTCCCATTTATATGATTTATTAATGTAAGTCAACTAATTCTATTTACTGATAAAAAAATCCCACTCCATATGTATTTTCTTCAATATTTCCTTTTGTTGTATTCTTCACTTTCTTATGTAGTGAAAGCAAGTGTACAAAATACAAAAGTACATTTGAAGCAATGCAAAAAAGCTACGATATTATCTTAGATGCTAAGCTTTATTTTAAAAATATGTGTGTGTGGGGGTAATTATACAAACTGAGAACAGCATAAAGGTAACAAAGGCTTTGAATTTTAGTGTATTAAAAAAAGAATTCACTTTAATTTTAATATAAGCTTTACAAAAACAGAGTTTAAAGTTAAATTTAAGCCAGGTGAAACTGCAGTTCTGATTTAGCTTCAATTCTGGTTCTGACCCCAATATCAGGACTGGACATTTGATCAAGAATACGACTTTACTTTTATCAAGACAAAAATGTGACTTAAATCTTTACTTTCTCTTTGCCCTTCCCTCCTTAGTCCACAATCCATATAGCTGCTGTGTGGTCCTCTAACACCCAGCCTCCCCAAACCGAGGGTAAACTGGCATGTTCTGATATCAGAACACTCTCTCCTTCTACTGCAAAACACTGTACAGCATAGGAATTGTTTTAAAACATTAAAAAAATTTAGTTAATTCTTGTTTTACTAATCCCTTTCTGAAAATCCAAGATACTCCTTGCAATCACTGAAAACACCCTCAGGGTATCACAAAAATCAGAGCTGTGAATCATCACTCCACAGTGAACTCCTCTGGCATTTGCTATGGAGAGAGAATAACGTCAGTCCCCACCAATTCTAAGCCTTAGCTTAACACTGAACCCATAATCGTATAGTAATTGTTTCCACCACTGACAATGGTGTTACTCATAGTTTATTTAAAGTTCCCATCTTTACAAAAGTCACTGGAGCCTCTTTACTGTGACAAGTTCCTTTGTAAGCTGGCATTTCCACTTAGATGCACAACCAGACCTACGAATTTATCACTGACTTTTCTTACCAGTAGGTTTAGAAGGAATTGTTGACTTTTATGGTCTTTATTATGGCATGCCTGTATGATATTAAAATATTGGCTTAACAAATCTTGTAATTCAAGGAAGAGTTGAGCAGAATTCCCTAAAATAACGGGTGGCTTGAAATCATAGTGACATTGACTTAGGCTGTTGTTAATAACAATGATACTATTGTGATTATTATTTTGAAATAGTTCTTTCAAACACAATCAAATGGGAGACTAAAAGATCCCAATTCTACTCCAGGAATCAAGGTTGAACATATGTTTTGAAGGTACTGGATACATTTGTGAACGTGTGCAAGTGTTTTTACTTCTCTCTACCGCCCTATCTTTGAAGTGAGGATACTAACACCTGATTCCTGAGTTAGAACAATGGTTCTCAATTGGGAATGGAGGCTCAGTCAGGCTGGCATGATTTTTGCCTCCCTGAGGACATTTGGCAATGCCTGAAGACATTTTTGGTTTTCATAACTCAGGGGGTGCTACTGGCATCTAGTGGGTAGAGAACAAGGATGCTGCTAAATATTCTACAATGAATAGGACAGCATCCCACAATGAAGAATTAGCTAGTCTCAGATATCAATAGTGACAAGGCTGAGAAACCCTGGGTCAAAGTAATGATATTTTAAGTATGTGTGTATGTATATGTGTGTATACACATATATAATAATGATATATATATAATACATATTGATTATCTAAAAAAAGGCCTATGGACTTTTCAACAAATGCTAGTTTTGTTTCTTTCTGCTCCAAAACCCTTTGATAATGCTTTCCTTCCTAATAAGTTTTCATACACTGTTGAAACAAATTCTGGCTGTTCTCATTGCTGCGGTTACCAAATGCCTTACATCTTTAGTATATCCTGGTTTTTTTTTTCTTTTTCTAAAAGTCATATAGATGTGATTATAATTCAAATACAATATCAAATATCTACACAATCAAATTCTCATCCTTCTTTTGGATGTAGTAATCTTTGTGTAGGTGTCTTCCAAAGAATACACTCAAGCTCACCTATTTAACTAGTTTTGACTTAATTTGGGGGGCTTTATTAGCAAACAGTGTAAGACAAAGTAGCTGGTATAATACAGAGTGATGTTTAAATTAGTTTACAATTTGCTTGGCCTCATCTAGAACTGCAACGAACAAAGCCATTCAGAAATGTCAGCTGTGTTCCTAACCACTGTAACAAATTGTCGCCTGAACGCTGCACACCTAATGACTTCAAATTAGCTTCACTGCGATATCGCCTGACAGTTCGTTACGACTGTTAGCAACATAGCTGGCGTATCATGACCAATAAATTGGTTTCAGTGTGGGCTGGGAAAGGGACTTCCATCAATTTGATTAAAGAAATTACTGTAGCATTCAAAGCATAAAGACAAACTAGTTTAAGGAGACAGAAATAAGTTAACTGTACCAGAAAAACATTGCTCATCATTCAAAAAGTTGTTTATAAACTATTTAAAAATCAAAGTCCAAACAAATAAAATGTAATTCAAGTAGAATACTAAAATTCTCAAAACTTGTGATCAGGTGTATTGATATTTCAGGATAAGTCAAGAAAGAAAAGTAACAGAATATTTTTAAATACTAACTTAAAATTACCGTATGAGAAAATTTACCATGCCAATTTAACATATCATAATTTATATATAAACTTTTATAAATATCTAATTATAAACCAAAGCAAAGGTTGTGAATATGAATAGCAATATAACTAGCCACCATGAACAAAATAAGTGATTTTTATATGGAGGAGGGGGGGAAGTGCATTAGACTACTGCTGACAAAATTTTTTTTTTTAATAAAAAGAAAAAAAGATGTATTTCCTTAGGAAAAAGCTCAGAATTTTGAAAAGTAGAAAGAAATGATTTTAAAAGTTACACTGTCTTTATTTTACATTGACAATAGTTCCTTTATACTATTTGAAGAACTAACAAGAGCTCAAGGTGGCAAATATATATCAAGGTTTATGATTACATTAGGACCAGCAAAGCTCTGAGTTAAATGTGAAGATAAAACAAATACAAAGATTTTTAAAAATCCTAATGAGAAAAATTGGAATTTTCCCAAATCTATATACATATAACTTAGGAAATTAATTGCAACCTTTTCTTTCCTTTTTCTTTTCAGAAAATGTACCTGGAATATGCTTCGCCCATCCAATGATAACCACCAACTCTCGGTCAGCCAAGTCACACAGTGTAGTGAGGGCTTTGATGTCACTGTCAGGGACAGTAGGGTCAGGCATGGCATAGATCTTCTCCGGTTCAGCCACCAACAAATGTGAGACAATCTTGTTATCTGCGGGATCAGACCAGAGCACTACAAAATCACTAGTAGCATCATCTCTCTTTCACAAACCCTGTAGTATTTTGTATTTTGAAAAATAATTCAATTAGCCTACAATAAACCACAACATTCCATTTGTGCTTCAAAATACATGTATTAAACAGTGTTCAGAAAAATTCATAGCGAGAAAAAGCCACTGTAGTCATAACAGGACACATTCCTTTCTTCTTCTTTGCTCTACCTGATTTTGCTGGAATGAAGCATCTGTCCTGTAGTGAAAATTTTTATAGCAAACAGATAAGAAAGGTTAGATGCTTTCTGGGTGTGCTGTTTGATTCTTAAGTGGGATTTGGGGAAGTAGATTAAATTGTACACAACAGCTTTAAAATAACTCACAGTAAACCGTTAAAATACAGATCATAATGCAGGAGGCAAGAAACTACAAATGCCCACAGTCATATTGGGCATGAAAGTCATTAATTGTCCTAATTCCTTTAAAGAAGAACAAAGGTCAAAACCTTTCTGCATGGGTGAATTACTGACTATATAACCCTATCTCTGTGGGATGCATTAAATAGGAATTTCTTTCCTTTCTCCCCCTTTCCACACACCCAGTCAACCTTCCAAATATAGCTAATATCAGTTTCCATAAAAATACTCCTACTTGAATGTTACAGTATTTTCTCTTCTGATAACTAATACTTTAATTCTCTATTTTCATCTGTTGTCCTTAGTTCATTCTCTAGTTCACATTTATCTGTTTGAAATTTGTGATATATGTTTTAAAAATCCTTCATAAAATAACACTAGAGACAAATGGAAAGCATCACATCAAATGTGTTTTATTGCTCAGGGGCATGTGAGAGTTTATGGACGGGGTTGTAAAGCCCTGCAAACGGAATGATTGTTCTTGTTTGGCCCTGTTTTCAATTTCTATGTAGCTCTTGATTTTATACTTTCTTCCAAGTGAGAAGATACAAATAGGTAAGAATAAACCCATGTATTTAAATGTTCTATGTACTATTACTGTAGAAAACCAGGATTTTAAATGAGAGTCTTCATGAACAAAGCCAAAGTTTCCATTGCTGTTTACCAAATGATTTGCCTTTTACTGTGAGTTTTTAACTTTTTTAACCCCAATGAAAAGATGTCACATAATTTAGAATCAAATATAGCATTATTTTAGTCACCTTTCATGAAACAAAGAGACTTATGTAAGCTATAATTAGCACTTTTTCTGGCCTAATATTTTAAAAATTTAGTAATATGGCTGCCATATTAATTACACTTATTTCAAATAGTCAACAGATAACCAGTCATTGGCAATAATATTCAATTATCATCAAATTGAATATGCAGATTTGGGAGGAAATATTCTCCAATACAATATTTTCTAGGAAAAAAATCAAAAATTAAATATAGGTTCTTTTTTAGCGTGCAGGACCTGCAAAGAATAACATTTGTTTCTTGTATATGCTACAGAAACAACACCCTGTATTTTTAGTTACGCTTGGAAAAGTTTCAACTTTCATTGTTCTGACAATGCAACAAAAACTGCCAGCAACCACTAGATTCTCAGGATTAGAAGAAAATGCAATAGTAAAGGGTGCAAAAATTTAACCAAAGGTAATCATGTTTTCAGTTTTTTTTAACACAGGGAAAAAGGTACTGGTTTTATCCAAGTCAACGGATACTTGACTTGAGGGGTCAGAGAAATTTGGTTGAAGCTTAGAAATTCCCATCATTCAGAAAATGGAATCGCTGGCAGCACTGCTTCTAGGTAAATCTTATTTAATGTTTCCCTAATTAGAATCAATAGAACCCAATTTTCATTCTTGGGCCTTTGTAGTACACAATCAGTCAGGGTCCAGAAATCTCCCTAGCCACTTTCTCAGAAAAGCCCAGGCACAGTCTCTTGACAGTTATCTGACAGGATCTGAAAATTAAGTTTTATAAATGTTTGTTACAAAAACACACTAATTGGATGGACTAAGGAAAATTAACACAGAGGCCTTTAGATAATGAGTAATGATTTATTAGGAGTCCTCTTTATCTCAGACAAATGGAGCTCACTGAAATTGCTGTAATCTTCTTAAAGGTACTTGACAAACCACTTCCCAATTTCTCAGGTTTATGAAGAAAACCATAGATATTTCTCTATCATTTTGACTTACAAATTGGGCTGGTGCTCATTTTTCTTTCAGTAGAGGAAATTATCAATGGTTTCAGTCAATGTTTCATACAATAAATGAGAAATGGGCAGTCTGCATATTATTGAGTCCAGGAAAACTAAACCTCTAATGAAATTAAGCATTAGTGTTTATTGCATTTTATTGTATTAACAGAAAGTTTTTTATTATAATGTGCAAAATCTGCTTAATGCAGTCCTAGATTGTATTTCCAGAATGCCAAACAGCTTATGCAGACTGAAGAGATGATGCCAGATTGGACAATTGAAGGTATAATCAACATAATGTTTTTTGGAAAGGCAAAAGGAAACTATGCCATATGTTCACTTAAGCTTTAATTTTATGTAAAACTGGTTGTTTTTCCTTTGACATAGCTAAAATGTCCTTTCATTTACAGTTCAGGGTCTGTTTTATTTATTTAACAGATTCCCATATGCTCACATGCATGATGCACAGCAGTGACCCCTCCTGGACAATCTGAACTAGAAGTGGACACTTCCTCTTCCCTTGAAAGCAGATTAGAAAATTACCCGTGCCTGTCTAGAACTGCTGTGCATGCATCTTCCTCTGGTGAGTGCTGGTTGCATCTTAGACAAAGACAGCTAAATGTAAGAACTGTTCTCACCAAAGCACTTCTCCATGCCTAGTATGAACCCTACACATAAACATCCCGAAATGCTAACTCGGTTGCACTACAACTATTAACTGATTTTTCAGAAAATGGGATACAGTTATTGCCTCAATCTATATCCCAGGTCTTTTTAGTTAATGACAAAGAGAATGGGGCTTGCATTTTAGCAATGTACCAGTCATCCTTTCAAATTGCAACCTGGCATCATAAAACCATGGGCTCTTTAAAAACAATTCATAATGCCTATAAGGGCATCTCAGATGGAACCAGTAACCTATGCTTGTTATTAGTAGGGCTCATTCTTGTTTTAATCTATTGCTAGCTAGTGTGTTAACCTTCTATAGCTCCAAATTAATGAGGCCCCTAATGTATTTTCATTGGGAGGTTGAGCAGTCAAACTCATTTAGTTAGTGAAAACTACAAAAATCACTTTCTTGTGAAATCTGAAACTAACAGCTCCAATGAACTAATGATCACAGTACGATCCATTTTATGTACCTCTGCAAATAAAGATAACCAGTAAATGTAAAATTCACATTATATAAGCTATGCATTAATATGCTTATGCTTCCACAAAATGACTAGGTGAAAAAGACTGGAGAGAGAAGACCATAGACACCTCTAAAAGAAAAAGAAAGAGATAATTAGTTGAGTTGCTGTTGCTCCTCACAGATAATCCTTGGGAATAGAGCCACTGTTCTCCAACAAAGAGAAGTCTCCTTGGAGTCAGTCAGGTTCATGCCAAAACTGAAGCACACAGAGCCAACTGGGAGGATTTTGTGTTCTGGGAAGCCAGACACATCTGCTGTACTTACATGGCTTTTTGGCTGGCTGAACCAGCTGGGGGTTCAGGTATGGGCTGTTCTCCGCATCTATTCTGCGCTTGTACTTCTGCCGACCTCCACGTACTCTGTCAAGACGCACACCTGTGGGCAAAGACAGGCACAGGCTTACTGTTTAGGTAGCTATCTTTGAGGCCAATCAAATATATAGACAGTATCCACTCCCATCCTGTGCAGGGTATTTTGATGACAAACAGTAGAATGCAGAGTGGTCCAGGGATACTAGAGGAATGTGAATAAATGGTGGCTAAATGACACAGTGGCCAGTGGTTGGAAATCAAATCTGCCAGCAGATGATAAACCTGAAGGACATTTTATATAAGGCCATCAAGGTCACTATTTGCACATCAAAGAAAAAGCAAATTTCTGTATGAATTATTTGGTGCTAGTGTAGTTTCTCAAATTAAAGACATTGGCGTTTTGTATTCTCTTCATTAGTCACCCTGAAAGCTCAATATGTAGGACCAAGTAGACCAAGAGCTAGCCAGCTCTTCTTTATCTGCCAGTCTGCCTGAAGACTCAGTATGGACCAGTGGAACTGAACTACATAAAGAACAACTACATGCTGAGGGAGGAGGGCTGGAATCACATTACACAAGATTCAGTCCTGCGAGAGGCAAGAATTGTTCCATATTAAAATGTCAATATGTCGCAGAAGGGGGATGGTATTTACATTCTGGCACACATTTGTATTGCCAGTCATATGTGAGAAACAGGTTTGGGCTGAACATAGGATAGAAAGAGGAGCTTCCTGAAGAAAGAATTTAGAAGGCCAAGATGCCAGAGGAAGACATACTAATAGAGGAGAGCTGAAGAAAGTAAGCAAAAGTAGACTAGCATGAATAAAACTTTTTCCTAAATAGTGATAGGATGGGTCAAGATTCAAAGAGTTTTCTGGCAGTGGATTTAAAAGATTAAGAAAAAAGCAAAAGGAAAAGAAAGGGATTAAAATACAGAAACGTTTCATTTATATGGGAAAGTGGTGGACAAGAGCTTGTTAATAATCTAGTTTCCAGTCAGTAATTACAAAGTTTAGGACAGGACCATATAAATCTTTATCAAATAAAGCAGCAATTACTTGGTAGAGGAGTGAGGAAAGAATCTTTTTGTGGTATTAGGTTGAATCTTAATTGATACAACAGTGTAACAGTCTCCATTAATAAATTCAGTCATGTAATTCATTGTACATATTTTGGCATTTCTCAAATAGACTTGATTTAACAGCATCATCAGTATTATTATTTTACTGAAAGTTCTCTCAGAGTCATTAATATGCAAATGAACTCTGAAACTCTAAGAGGGAGATATATAGTATACACAATGTTATGCAAACCAGTTTAACCAAAGATCTTATTTTTATGTATACTTGTTAATGTCATGTGGAATGTGTGAGTTGAGGATTATCTGAGTTATATGAAAGTTTGGGAAAAGCCAATATATTTCTATGAGGGGGACCCCCCCAAACCCTGCAATTTATTTATTTTTAAAAATTGTGTGTTTATTTTTACATATTTAAATTTCAGTCACCTTCAAAGTACTCTGATGGATATATCTATCAAGATGCTTTTTCCACTGATCAAAACAGTTTTTGAACTCATCAATTTTGATGCCTTTGAGTGCTTCTGCCATTTTTTGTTTCATCTCTGCTACACCAGCAAAGTGTTTCCCCTTGAGGACTTTTTTCATCCAGAAAAACGAAAAAAGTCATTGAGGGCAATATCAGGTGAATAGGGAGGGTGGGGCAGGGGTGTGATGCTGTTTTTAGTCAAAAACTGCTGAACTTACAGTGCAGTGTGGGCAGGTGCGTTGTCATGGTGGAAGAACCAATCATCTGTTTGCCAAAACACAGGACATTTCTTCCGCAAGTCATGACACACAATGCTAGCTGGTACGTGGAAGACAGTGGGTTCCTAGAACATTTACCTAGCAGGGGAAGCCTATAATACAAGGCACTCACCCTCCAAAATATATTTCTGTGTTTTAAGGAGGCTCATTCTCATGAGTGGATCCTTAAAGTTAATATGTGACCCAAATGTTAAAAATTATAGTGAGCCACGAGTTAAAGGAAAACACTATTTTTCATAGTATCTTAATAGTACTACTTCAAGAGTTGATTATCTTGTAGGGGAAACAAAAACTAACACTTGGCTCTAGATAAAGCCTGAGTTGTCATATCAAAACATCAGAGTACAGTCTAGATGAAATCAAGAGACAATATCAAGAGCAATTAAATAGGTTAGACAAACAAATATAAAAAACCAAAGTTAGGTACAGTTTTTAAAGTATTCATTGAAAATTGCCTTGCATGTGGGTCACATGATTGCTGCTTTTAAAGCACTTCATGCCTATTGTAGAGTCATTTCTTTGCTCAGCTAATTCCTATTGTTTTATTTTTATGCATCTGTATTTAATGAAGTTTAATACTGTTCACTTTTTCCCCTTTATCACATTTTATCTTTTCTTCAATCTTTTCCTCTTCAAAACTTTCAAGATATTTTTCTAGTTTGAGGTGGTCACATTTCATCTGGTCATCTGGTCATACATTCAGATCTGTTTCATTATAAGAGTTTTCAAAATCACATTAGAAAATTAAAAGAATATAACACTAGTTATATCCTCACATATCTGTCATCCAGTTCCAATCCAATGAGAACATTTGATCTGATATTAGAAGAGGTGTGAGGAGAAGGCAGGGAGAGACAGACACAGAGAGAGATAGAGAGAGACAATGACAGGCAAAAGGTAAAGAAAGAAGAAACATTTTTGGACATCTCTGAAATTGTTAGAAGCAAGAAAGCTTACAGAATAAATCCTCTTTGCCTTTGTGGATCCCTAAATAATACTGTACAGATATCATTAAGATATCTCTATATTTTAAACATAATTCTATTTTTAATGTTTTTTTTCCAGAAAAACAAATTTAAAAAAATTAAAAACACCAATACAATTTATACACCAAATCACAAATAAGGCGATATTTCAGGAAATCAGATAGCAGATTATGAAAGCACATTTCATAATTTAAGAAAAGTCAATAGAAAACAAACTGCATAACTGGAATACTACAATTTTTCCTACTAAGAAGTTAATTTCATAATCATAAAAGGTGCACTGCAAAGGATAGAATTTTTTTTTTTTTGAGTTGGGGTCTCACTATGTCACCCAGGCTAGAGTTCAGTGGTATAATCACGACTCAGGCTCACTGCAGTCTTGACCTCCCGGGCTCAGGCAATCCTTCTGCCTCAGGCTCCCAAGTAGCTGGGACTATAAGTCCACAGTACCACTTCTTGCTAATTTTGTAATTTTTTTTTTTTTTTGGTAGACATGATCTTGCTATGTTGTCTAGGCCGGTCTCAAACTCCTAGGCTCAAGCAACACACCTGCCTCAGCCTCTCAAAGTGCTGGGATTGCAAGCAAGGCCATTGTGCTTGGCCAGAAGTATTTAACTGAAAATTAATGTTGCTGAAGTTTAAAATACTTTAAATCAAACACACTGAATGAAAATTTTATCTCTATTGTGATTGTCTAGACATAGATTTAAGCATGATTTTGCATTCGTAGAAATATATAGAAATAATATACTGAGTCAAAAAATAAATACATATCATTTAAAAAATTAAGGACAGAAAGATAATAAAAATCACCAAATAAAGATATTTTAATGTAATTGTTTGTAACTACAACTAATTTATAGAAAAGGTCTTAAGTATATCAAAATGAAGGATAATTACTCATCAATCCATAAATCTCTATGAGCATGGTCCATTATCTGCATCATGATTCTGTAAAGACTAAAGTTTTCTTTTTTAATGTTTTCAACTGTAATACCATGTACTTTATTCTTAAATATTATGCAAAGAACATGTCAAAGAAAGTAAAGCACAGTTTGCCAGTCAGAATGATTCAGTTCTTTGTCTGCCTCTTTCAACAACTAGCTCTGTAAACTGGGAGCTAGTTATTTGCTTTTCCAAATATAAGATGGACATAAAGAGAATATCCTCTGTCAAGTTTTGCTATAATGATCCAATATCATATCATGAATATTACACAAATGAATCTTTCAAATTTTTATAAATCTTAAAATACCAAGTAAAAATTAAAAGGCTATCATTAAATCATAATTTTTGAAATATTCCTATTTTATTGAAATATGTTTTGCATCATGATCATTTATTGACCATCTGTCTGCATAGACTTTGACAATCTATTCCACCTCAGTTCTATAAGTAAATAGATTTTAGATATGATGGAGTGGTAAAATAGTTTAAAGGATAAAAGCCAAGTAATAATACTATTTGATGTCTAAATGAGTGTAAAAATATCTAATATCCTATTTTATTTACTACTCATTCCCGTCACTAATAACGTCATTTTGTTATGTGATTATTTTAGAAGAGATACAGAAACAAATCAAATTTTAATTTTTTTAAAAAGTTGCTTTCCCTGAGTTTAGCTGTAAGTACACAATACAAAGTTAAGTAGAGAATTTATAATTTTCCAATTAACTTAATATATTTAAAAGACTCAAACTAACCATTTTAGCAGAAACAAACAAACAACAGTAATTTATGATCAGAACCTGGGATACCCAGATTTGTCATAAACAAACGTCAATATAATCCAAAGATTTCCACTGAAGGTGATAAAGCCTGTCCCTTTATACTTTTTCAATCTTAAACACAAACAATTTTTGTTTAGACTTCATTTATAAACCACTTTTGAAAAAGTTTTAAAATAAGATTTCTCCCAGGAAATAAGATACCCACAGTGTTCAATGTTTGACAGGATTTGAAGTTAACTAAGGCAATTGGATTTTCTATTCATGTGTATACGGCCTTTATCTTTTTGTTTTGAAATAAAAGATTTTAATAGTTGGTATTACCTACCTAACAGAACGTATCACATTGCTTCTTCTTTTAAATACTGCATGTGCCTACACTCCCACAAGGGAATTACAAATCTTATACATTGTCAGAATTTACAAAATTGAGAAAGCAAGAGTAAGGCAAGGCGGGGAAAAAAACTGCTGCGAGGCAAATAAACACCAATAGAAGTAAAACAGTTCAGCACAAGGTCTTCGTAGGTCAGCTAATTTTAAGTCTACATTTTATGCCCAAATGCAAATTTTTATAATATTCTGTAGTCCAAAGTCAAAAGTATTTTTCATATCTTTAATAGCACCAAGTCAGAGGCACTTCATAGGATAATAAAAAAATATCTTCTTCAGAGAATTACATAAGGATACCCTAGCCTACTTACCTAATTTAAAGAGATTGCTTATGTTGTTCCCAAGCAAAAGTACAGACCCTGGGATTGTTTGAAAAAGATGCAAGAGTCACCACGAAATAATAATTGTGAAAAGATAGTCAATGGATACTAAATAAATAGTTCTGTTAAGAAAATGTTATCAAACATAGATTGTAACTGAGTGTGGGAAGCAGGACTTCTGAAACAATAAGGCAGACAGGATGGGAACTCTGCCGGGTATGTCTTCCTGATACTATAGTTCCTAAGACAGCCTCCCTCCTTCCCTTTAGGAAGAGAAATATCTAATAGCGCCCTTGAATTCTCCTGAAATTTCTATGAGGGAACCATCATCAACAGAGCAGAGAGAAAATCCCTTTGAGGAGCTGCAGGAAAAGAAGCAAAGGCAGATTAGCAGTATCAGACACAGCAGCGGGAATTTTAGTGGCAGCCTCTGATGGAGTCCTCCTTCGGGACAATATCCTGACAGAGTGTACCAGTTTAACTTAGAGTAGTTGTGCATATTGATAGGCTTCTCAGTTAGGGATGAGTGAAAATTATTTGTATATTCCCACGTATACTCCAGGGGGAATTTAACCACATTAAATTATGGAGGATCATATAAGAGAATAAAAAAAACAACCCCTAGATATTTTTCCAACTAGACTGCCCCTTCTCAAAATAGTGACATTGTTAAATATGGCTTCATGATTTAGCCTCATTCTGTTTCAACAGTCTTCTACTCTTCATATCCACCCCTTCTCCACCAAATAATGTTTTCATTGTTCACTGAAAGAATCAACCTATGTGCAGTATTTTGGAACAGATCAAAATAGCTGCCAGTTACTATCAGTCATTGGGTACTGAGAGCTTAGCATAGGCTAGGCCATGGATTCATTGCTTTATATATATTAACACATTTAATCCATAGAACAACCCTATGAGGTAGGTGCTATTACTAACCCATTTTACAGATGAGAAAACTGGAACTATTAAGAGGCAGAATCACGAGTGGGAGTTGGAGAGAATGGCCGCAGAACCCTTGTTCTTAAACACTATGTTTCTGCTGCTTCTCTGCTGTCAAAGTCTATTTTTGGAAAAGAGCATTTGGTATAAATTCCAAAAGCAGAAGCATGAGCAGATGAAAACCAATTATGGAGATAAACAATACTTGCAACATGATATGGGGCACATGTAAAGGTAGGCAGAATGATGAACTAGTATAGGAGAAAAAAAAAAGAATACTCTTAATTGAAGGGCTAGTGATTTTTGCATCTATCACTCCATAAGGTGACTTCACCCAAAAAAGTTTACAACTATAAAACTGAACAAAAGTGATAAAAAAGATTCCGTGCCTCTGCTTTTCCACTGAGGCAAGGACCAGGTATTCATTTCCCTACTGCTGGTTCCTCCTCAAACTATAACTGCAAATTAGACAAGGCAAGTTTTGTCAGGGTTGTGGGGCAGAGCCACCTTTCAGCTGAATTTTATAGTTCAGGAGAGAGGCCCACATGGCCACCTTTCCACTAGACTCCCCAGGCCTATGCCTACATTTACTTATGCTGGATTATCACACTAACATTGTAGGAACTTTGGAAATTGCTTGGTTGCATGTGGAAACACTATAATGTCTGATGATATAAAAGAGAAAAATCACATTGGGAGAGAAAATGCATATCCATTAGGCGGGCTTTTTTTTTTTTTAAAACCAAGTCCTCAGTCACTAAAAGAGATAAAAGCCATGACTCACATTAAAGCTTCCTTGCTCTACAGATGAATTAACAATTAGTAAGGGGAAGTCTTTCGTTTTGGTCTCCTGATAGCTATCTGGACTATTAAACATGTGAGGCTTGCATAGGAAATTACAAAGGCTTCCCTCCTGTTTCAAATTCAAGATGCATCCAAAATACTCTTGTGGATTTCAGTGCATAGGACATAACCCCATGAAGTCCCCTTTAGTTTTTTGGGGTTTTTTCCTCCCTCCATGGTGTGAATGACTGCTCTTGGCTGGTTCTGAGGTTCATGTGCTAAATTTATAATCTGGATTGGAGCTGAAATGGAAATGACAGAAATTTGAAAGATTCGTAAACAAAATATTTAGCAGGGAAAATGTTTCCCCAGAGGTAAAGTTGCTTCATCGGAAGCATGGAGCCCTAATCTATGACACATACAAGTACAAATTAGGTCATCTGCAACAGGTGACAAGTTTTAATTGAATGTCTTCTGTCTGCAATTCTGACAAAAGGTGAATGGAAATAAATGAGTCTGGCAAGACAGCCCTGAGCCTTACAATACCCAATATCTCATTATTTTTAAACAGCTATCTATAAACTGATGCTGACAAGCCTTGAACCTTTTATTTCTGCTCAAGATGAGGTGGCTGTGAAGGGAGGGGAAAAAAAGAAAGAAAGAAAAGGGGCATCCAGAACATTACATTAAACATGCAATACCTACCATTATCACTTCCCCAATGTAATTAAAGGAAATCTCCTATTCAAAAGGCACTATTTCTTACTTTGCTTGATGTCAGAGAGAGAGAGAGAGAGAGAGAGAGAGAGAGAGAGAGAGAGAGAGAGAGAGAGAGAGAGGATGCTAGGCCTGCATTTGCTAAACATAGGGACTGTCCTTAAAGTAAAAAAGAAAATCTTTCCTTTCCTTCTTTTTGCTTGTTAAAAATTTCATAAACTATTGACAAAAGCTATAACTGTGGCTTATATCTATCTAAACTATATTTTGCCCTGTTACTATTTAAAACTGGTGGCTTTTCCCTTTATCTTTTTTGAAATTGCTTTCTCACATGAATAAAGCTATGAATTAGTGGGTAAAGACATGAAATAGGGTTGTACATCAACATCAGGAAAAGTGATTCTACTAATTCACAATTAAATATGATACTGGCAGCAATACGTTTAACACAATAATAATAGTAATAACAGTGCACAGCACCCCATGGGGATGTTCTGTGTAAACAGAAGCACAAATATTATTTATGCAAAATTCACTGTCCTGTAAAAATGAATTGAATATGAAATCAACCAAGCAGGTTTACAAGTTGCTAGGTTGGGAGCCCATAGTCACTTTGTCTCACTTGATGGAGAGGAATATAGTAGAGTACAATGACCAAAGAAGCAAACATGAATTTCAAAAAAATATACAGGTTAAAAAAAAATAGGTGGCAGAGAAGGGTGCCATAGGAGTCTGGAGGTCATTTGATTTCAGCATGTGTAAATCTAGATGATGGGCAACCTAGGAAGAGTTTATGGAGCTCAAAGAAGAGCTTTTGGAAATTCCAGTAGAGGAAACCTTTAAGTCCTGGCCAATTTGTTAGTAATTCACAAAAATCAATAAAAATGCATTACCAGACTCAAGTAGATATTCTGGGAGCCAATTATAAGATATCAAAGAGAAGTATGATGTTTAATAATATTTTTCTGGTGATTTTTATAATTTGGCAAAGTTGAGATTCAAAATAAAATAAATCTAGCACAAAGAATATAGTATACATTCCCAGGTTATATGTAAAGAGAATTATACCTCTTTAGAAAAAAATTTTTCCTCTTAAGAAGAAAATCAGTTTTATAGAGATTAAATGTAAATATAATGCAAATGAGGTTCTTTCTTTTGACACTGTGACACTTATTTCTTGTGCTATTGGTAGCAAGAAGTTTAATACAGTAATAATAGAAATAAGAATGCATAGCAGCCCACCGGGATGCTTTGTGTAAACAGAAGTACAAATATTATTTCTTTAAAATTCCATGTCCTATAAAACTGAACTAAAAATGCAATTAAACAAGTTAGTTTTCAAGTCGTTTTATTGTAAGCCACATTCACTTTGTTTTAGTCAATGAAGAGAAATATAGTGGAGTGTCAGGAGCTGAAGTAGGAAGATCAGTTGAGACCAGGCGTTTAAGACCAACCTAGGCAACATGGTAATATCCTGTTTCTACAAAAATATCAAATAAAATTAGCCAGGCATGGTGCCACAGGCCAGTAGCCTGAGCTACTTGGGAAGCTGAGGCAGGAGAATTGCTTGAGGCCAGAAGTTCATAGTTGCAGTGAGCTATAATTGCACCATTGTACAGGTGACAAAGCAAGACTCCATACCTAAGAAAAAAAGAATAAGAAAGAAATACAGCTGAGTCTAATGACTACACTAAGTCTAATGACTCCACTATAAGTATTTACTGGAATAAATAAGAAGCAATGAAGGAACA
Source organism: Tarsius wallacei (assembly GCA_963574415.1). Lineage (NCBI taxonomy): Eukaryota > Metazoa > Chordata > Mammalia > Primates > Tarsiidae > Tarsius > Tarsius wallacei. The sequence continues at coordinate 80,940 of CAUYQG010206537.1, read as the reverse complement.
CAAAAAGGAGTTGGAAACTCTAAAAAGGGTTGATTCAGAGTCTGATTTGAAACAGAAAACACAGTGGGTTGCCTCCCCTTCTCAAACTACTCTATCTACCATCACTAACTCCCATTTATCTATTCATTTTGCTGTTAAACATTCATGAGGAAAGTTAGTTAAACAGAAAAACAGAGGTTATGAGAGAAAGGGATTCACCCTGTAGAAGTTCATAAGTTGAGAAGAAAAGCAAAAAAGAATCAGAGGACATTCCTGGTTACCTTGAGCCCTGAGATAACCACAAATGGCACACAGCCTCTGAGGGCACATCTTCAAGCCAATTAATATACAGTTTCCCCCAGAGTTGGCAATTTGACTCTTGAGAAATTTAAGATCTTATGAGAAAAACAGAGGTAGGAGAATCATGAGTGGCAGTGAACATAAGACAGCACATATAGGAAAGTGGTATGTTCATTAAAAACAAATATGAAAGAGACTCTAAGTGATAGACACACTATGTGTCCTGTACAATTATTACATACAACTATTACAAGCAATGTTTCCTACACAATTAATTTCCATTTACTATCCTTTGACCTCTCGAATATTTTCAGAATCTCCAGTCTACCTGGTTTCAACAAAATGACTATAAATTCAGTTTGCTTTGATGCAGACACTTAGTATATGAAAGGCATAATTTTTTTAATCTGGTTTTTAAGCCAAATATTCAGATATTTTTATTTTACTACTCTGAGCACTTAGGTCATAATAAGGAGCCACTCCAGATTCATGTTGGATTGATAGAGTTAAAGATTTTGGGAAGAGTTATACATATGTATGTATACCTAGTTATATACACATCTAAACACAGCAAAATTTTCTGTCAAGGAAATTAACAACTGGGGAAGTACATACTCTGAAGGGTAATGAGAAAACTATACATGTGAGGTGCTGTGCCAGGGTAAAGTCCATAGCCTGTATTTTTATTCTTAAATTACGATGAATAAAGAATGTGTGAAAGAATATAGAAAACACCAATGATATTTCCAGATGCCAACCATACTGAGTCTTGGCTGAAGAAAGCCTGTATTGGTATCAAGTCATGAATTTCCTGACAGACTTCCCAATGTATAGTTGTTCCAGGAGGCGTTACAGTTGGGAGGGTTACTGCTGAGCTCCTCAAAATGGTCCTCATGGCTAGGGGGAATCTGTAAATTCCAACATGCAGCAAGAAAAAACAAACACATTTTTCCATTCACAAGGCAACTCAAAGATAGTTATTGAGAGTGAAGACTTCAACTATCACTTCCTTATGCAAGAGGAGGTAGAATTTCCCGTGAAAACTTCCTTGCAGTTTTCCAAACCAAATATTATTAGTCTTCCCTGCTGTCTCTGTATGTATTTTTGAAACACAACCTGGCCTAAAAGTAAACTTCAAGATATTTTATTGATTGCATACATTCAGTTTAATTCTACAAAATTTGAAGGCATGGTGAAAAATGACACACTAATTGAAACAGTTTCAAGGGACCAAAACACAGATTTTAGTGTATGTTTTAACTGCATATTAATCTCATTACACATGTATATGTCACATGCCTGCTACATATGAGGCACTGAAAAATGCTGACTAATTAAATACATACATACATACATACATACATACATTTACAACATGCTTTATAGGCATGTATTAATCAAGTTTTTTGTTTGTTTTTCTTTTGGTACTAAAACCTGGAATGTACACAATACAAACCTGGAATGTACACAACACAAAAATATAAAACTCTTGCCAATTTTCTCAGTAGTTCTTGTTTGGCATGTATTTTCTTAATGTGCCAGCATGTAATAACTTTAGAAAGATTTAGCATGGGGCACTGAGAAAAAAAGGAGTTGACTGAAAGGTAGAACCTCAGAATGCAATTTTTCAATATTCATCCTGGACAATATAAAAGGAACTAGCGGTGATTTGTCGAGAAAATCTCAGTTAGATATAAAGAAGAACTGACAGACAAGAATTATATTTAGATATTGAATACTGAACAAGAAAGACCATAGGTTCCTATACTTGGGAAATTTGACAAATGAAGGAAACCATTCTCTTCCTGAGACATTTTTATTGCTCTCCTGCCTGGAAGCAGATGAATGAGTTTGATCACGTGTTAAGCTCTCTTCCAGTTCTAAGAGTCTATGAATGAAATGGTGTACTTAAAAAGATGGAATTGACCCACAGATTCAGAGACTAACAACTGCCTTGGCAGTTGGAAACATCAACATACTTCATATCTTAAATCAGGGAAGACTGGAGCCAAATGGTTAGCATTAACGAACCAGAAGAGCAGAAGGATTTCTGGCACAGGTCTTAGCGTTCCCCTCACACTGACCTTGGCCAAATGCATTTCCTTTTGTTCTTGATGATAATAAAGCAAATAAAGTGCCCATGTTTAAAAAATGCTTCTAGCTTATTACTGCATTAGGAAAAGATCAATGTTTGTTGCACATCACTGTGGAGACTGAAGTATGGCAAATCATAAAGAGCTTCAAATTTGCAAGCATTTTACAACATATAGACTAGATTAAGCTCAGGAGAACATGACCAAATGATGGATATTCTGAAAGCAACCCATGAGTAGATGGTGGTTATTCTGTTATTTGACTGAATTCTATCTAGAGTATTAAAAATAAATGGCATTTGGTAGAATATAACCAGACTTCATTAAACACACCACAATGGAGAGTGTTTAATCTCAACATCTATAGTCACTCTTTTTACAGAAATCAGTGTGTGTATGTGTGTATCCGAATATAATCCAGATACATAGATAGAGACATACATACAAACACAAATCAAAAACCAGTAAGATATTATAAATTTTTTAAAAAATAATGATTTGGTTTGGCCAAATGATTCTTTAATGAGAATTATGCACTTGCAAAATTTTCCTTCCAAAAAAAGCTCATGTCATGCAAGTTTATATTAATATCTATATCAGGAGTTGAAATTTCAAACAACTACAGGGACTACCTACATAAAGTGAGTGAACAAAATGAAGTATATTAAAAAAAAAAGAAAAGAAAAAAAAAGGTGAGTGTGAACCATGGTGAACTAGAGAGCATTTGCCTCCAAAGTTCACAGTCACTGCTCAGCACCACTCAGATATTTATTGCCTTAACGGGAGTAGGGTGGGCAAGCTTGAATGTGAGTGCCATGTTACCAGAGTTCTCACTTCCAAAAGAAGCCAGCAGTCTGGATCTTCATATAAAATCACCTGATATTTACATATTTCTACAATTTTTTAGCTAATTGCATGGTCCTCGGGCTGCCAGTTTATAATCTTTGGTGTCTATACCAAAGTTACACAGGGGCTAACTGTTAGGAGGTCCCTGATAGCAGCCAAGTCGGACAATTGGCTGATTAAATTGTTCATGTTATAAAATGTAGTTATTTAGAAATTATCCTTTCATTTTCTTAGGCCTTCATTATATCAGCATAAATTAAATTACCTAACTGCTTCAGTTGTTCTACAGGTTACATCTTGAAATTCTAATTTTAAAATGCTATTTTGTAGGATTTCAGGTATAATAACATATAAAATATAAGGCTTCCATCAGAAATCATTTCAAACAAGAGTAAAAATTTAATCATCCACACCCAGACCCAGCACCTGTCAGTTAAGAATGCTGACATGTTTTGGTTCAAACAAGCCCTCCCAAAGAATTTCTTGCTAAGCACTGGTCTCCACTGGTATTTACAGCATATAGCAGCAAAGGCTTTCTTTAAACACATCCATTGTGTTTACTAAATGTTTTCACTTTTTGAAGGAATGTATTTCTGCCCAGTAAAATCTGCTGGAATCTTCAAGTCAATTCTTGAAGTACAATTGGTGCATCTCCTTGTCCCTGAGATTACACCAAATTAATGATCATTGAGAATTAGCTAACAAAGAATTTTTCTTCTGTTGGCCTGGACCTCTTCTCCACAACTTCTTGAATTATATGGAAGAGAAAGTCTTTGAAGTGAGAGAGAATGCTGAATGCCTTTTGGAATAGTGCTAGGAGGAATTAGTTTTTAACAGTGCTTCCTTTATATTAGTGGATCATAAAGTACAAAGGAAAAAAGATGCTTCTAGAATAGAAAACTAAGGGGTTGGGGGGATGGCCAAGAGTGTGTGATCTTATGAGAGAAGGAAAACGGAAGGAAATTTAATTTAAAAAGAGTCTTGAGTGTTTTAGAAGTCCATAAGTTTGAAAGGGAGTAGTCAAATTATTTTTCTATTAATTTTTAAAAAACATGTAAGCACATTATGAAGAACTTTTCATATGCCAAATAACATATTACATAGGGTAAAAAAAATGAGTCTTTAACCATCATGCACACTGGACAGCCAGCAATAGTCCTAGACCACCATAATATCAGTATCATTGCAGCCAGGATCAGTAAAAATATAAACTGATTAGCAAAGATGAAAGTCAAAAATGTTTACACCTACTGAAATAAGTGATTATTCTATAACTCCTGTTAATGCCAAATCACCCCAGCAACATGGGCCTCTGGCAGAGAGGTATTGGCTTCTCCCAATAAACACATTTCAGAAACTCACATTTCAAAGCCTCTCATCTCTGCTGCCATTGAGAGAACTAGATAGGAATCCCATTAGGAGATGTCATTGCAGTGCCCTAATCAGTCAAGAAGGTTGCTAATGGGCAGCATGAGGCACCCTCTCCATCTACAGGGGCTTCATGGTTGGCCTCTCAGCACTGAGTCCCTGCTGGCCCAGGAAGTGAAAGACCGTGAAATTGAACCCAAGTTACCACACGACCAGTCAAGACAGTGCAACTGGGCCACCAAAGTACCCCAGGAACATACTTTAATATCGTAATAACATTTCCATCACAACGTTGAGACTGGTAAAAGGACAATACTTAGATTTGAGAAAAAAGTTTTGTACAAAAGTCAGAAAATTAGCCAGGCATGGTGGCACACACCTGTAGTCCCAACTACTAGGCAGGTTGCCGCAGAAGGATCTCCTGAGCCCAGGAAGTCGAGGCTGCAAGGAGCCATGATTGTGCCACTGTACTCTAGCCTGGCAACAGAGTGAGACTTCAACTCAAAAAAAAAAAAAAAATTGAACAGTCATATATCATGGTTTACTCATGCATTTAACCATGTATTAAAGGAGGTAGCAGAGCCCAGAGTCTCTGAGAACCCAGAGCCCTTTTTCCTCTCATCTTTCCTTCCATCCCCAGTCAACCAATTTAATTAAAAACATATATGTATGTATTATGTGTATAAGTATAGGACCAATCAGATCCCGCTAGAATAAATTACCTTCAAAAAAATCAATGTACTATATTTTTTAAAAAACTGTTTTGAAAAACTTACAAGATTTAAATGGGAAAACCATAAATATATCAGTAAACTCTTCTGAGCATTCCTTGCATAGCCACTACTCAAATTATTTCAGGTTTCAAATATGTCTTCAGCAATTACAAAAAAAATTCATATTCTTTAAAGTGTTTTCACATCACTTCTATATGTATTCTATTATTTATAAAGTCAAGGAAAATAAGAAAGGTACTATTAACCCAGTGTTACAGATGGGAAAAAATAGAGCTCAGCTCTATAATTCTCTACACATCTCTCCATAACATAACTTACTTTATTGTTGTGGGTATAATTGAAGAATATCAACATGTAATAGTCACTTTAAGATCAGTTACATGCTAAATGATGGTGTTAAATGCTCCAGACCCCAGAGAATAAAAATTATTCAATAAAAATTCATTGTTAACAAGTGTGAAAATAAAAATAGCTGGGATTATTTTAATTATTGGTTCTAATAAAGTGAGCACTAAAGGCTAGGTGTGATGGCTCATGTCTGTAATCCTAGCACTTTGGGTGGCCAAGGTGGGAGGACTGCTTGAGGCCAGGAGTTCTAGACCAGCCTGTGATATACAGTGAGACTCAGTCACTGCAAAAAATAAAAAACATTAGCCATGCATGGTGGTGCACACCTGTGATCCCAGTTACTGGAGAGGCAGAGGTGAGAGGATAGCTTGAGCCCAGGTGTTTGAAGTTGCAGTGAGCTGTGCTCATACAACTGCTCTCCAGCCTGGGTGACAAAGCAAGACTGTCTCTTAAAGTGAAATGAAGTGGAATGAAATAAAATGGGAGAGTTCATTCATCTATCAACATGTTAAGTTTAGCCCAAAACCAAGATAAGATTTAAAAGTTAATTAAAATGGTAGGGGCTTGGTATGGAGATTAAAAACAAAAATCACCTAAAGAAAATACTGCTTGGTATTATTTTCCTATTTCCCTGGTGCTTATACTATAAATGTTGTTTTTCAAGGATAAGACACATTTAAAGAAATACGGGAAAACAAAGAATATGGTAGAACTCTATAGATTTATATAAAGTCACATTTAGTAAACCGCCAACATGCTCTTAATTTTCATGTAAAAGTCTTTCATGTGGAATTGTACCAATGGACCCTCTAAATTTAAACTACAGTCTCTAAATTTGAATCATATCTTGCCTATTTAAAAGAGAACAAGGAGAACAGATTTGAATTTAGAATATATAATTGTAAAATTTCTCTTGGAATTGAGAAGTTAAGTAAAGACTAAAGGAGTAAATAAATACTAAAGTATTCACTGAATAAATAAATGGGGGCAAAAACCTCATCTAACATCTCTGAGGGAAAAAAATCTTCAAAAGCAGAATGTTACCTTAAACAATGGCAAAATAGTTGTTAGTAAAGGGTTGTGCATAAGTTTCTTTAAAAATCACCAAAATATATTCTATTGAATAAGGCAACATAAATAGAAAAATGTGCCCAATTATACAAATGTTATAATCCTAATAATTGATTCCAATAAAAAGTACATAAAAATAAAACTCTCTTATTTTTTAAAATTCTTTTTTAACAAAGGAAGCTTTAATAAGTAACAATATCCCACTTTTCATGTAATGAAATGGGAGTATGCACAAATAATTCACATGCAAAAGTAATGATTCTTTAAATTAAACATTCAAATCTTTTCCACTTTTCTGTACCGCATAAGCCCAATTTCTGAAACTACCTGAGTTTCAGCTTCTTCACCAAAACAAATTTTAACACAATTTTTTTATAACTCTGGAATAAAACTCGATTTTAAAGTATTTGAAAATAAAGAAATCTGCCACAGATGAAACAAACTACATTTCAAAAAATAATAGTTTCTTTTCAATCAAGCTTAAAGTTCATAATTTTGTCCCTCTTTGTGGCTGCAACTTGGATGATTAGAGTCTATAATACTGAGTGATCTATCACAGAAACAAAGAAATGAGTATCATATGTTCTCACTCATAAGCCCACCTTGAACAATTATCATAATACTATAAGAAAGGGATTGACAGTAGTGGGCAACTGCCAGGGGAGGAGGGCGGTGGGATTGGCAATAGTGGGAAACTACCAGGGGAGGGGGGAGGCACACCTCATCAACAAGGGTACCTGCACAATAAATATTTGTATACCTAACCCTGAATTGTATCTCACATCTTTAAAATAAAATTTAAAATAAATAAATAAATAAACATAAATAAAGCTTAAGGCAAAATAAAGACAAAGTTAAAGGTGTGCTAACTTTGGCCCTTAGAGGAAGGTGCTAATCATTTCAGAAATATAATATATAACAATCATAATACAACTGTTAAGTGAAATCAGAGAGAGCTCTACGTTGACTTGTACAAAGAAGCTGAAAGCCTGAGTAACTTTTGGGCTTTCAACACTTTCTTTTATTAGCACTAACATAATACTTAAGGTGATGTTTTATCCTACTTGAAACTTCAACATCTGCTGTCCAACCAACACTTGCATGATGAGTGAGAGTTTAATAAATAATATCACATTACTGATACTTTAATTTAATTGGGCATTTTAAAATCTAATCTGTGATAAACTGACAATGAAAGTAAAATAACTGTGTATTTTATGTAAACATTTACACATACATTCCATACTATTCTGAGCAAGAAAATCAGTTTTTGCAAAGCTATAACTTGTTTCACAATCCATAATGTTGTTTCAAATTAATGTTTTGGACCAAAACTAAACTACATAAAAAAAAAAAAAACTCTGGTGCATTTAGTAATGGTTAGACAATCTATACCTGGATTACTCTGAACTCTAAAAAGAAAGCAGTAGCAATTTTATGGTAATCTGATAAAGAAGCATGGACCTTTGGGGAAAGAGTTAATGAATTATAGATCTGAAACCAGGTTTCATGGATTCACTGTGAACTTTCATTCTAATAGTTAAAGTAGATGTCTATCAAATTGCTTATGAGGACAAATTTATGGAAAATAACCAAGAGTAAAGCTTTGTTCTTATTAAGAAACATGAATATGTATGTAATTTTAGCCAGACTAAATTAACCCAAAAATGAATAAATAAAAAAATAAGGACAATAATTGTTGTCACAAAAGAAGGCTTGCCTCCCTTCCCCCTTTTATAAAAGATGTATGTTTAGAGTTTCAAAAAAATTCACATTTTTAAATAAAACTATTTGGAAAGCAACAAAAGAAAAAGAATCTGCAGGGAAACCATTAAGGAGTCAGAAACATGTATAATTTCCCCTCTTAGTAATAAGCCTTCTTAAGGCAGGAATAGCCTGCAGGCTAAATACAGTGCTTGATATGAATATAATACATGAAAATCAGTGTTCATGTAAGCAATATGTTATTGTCAAGATGTGTACATTTCCTAAGCATGACTCTTTATTTAGAAAGGTTACACTGAGCCATTAATCCTAATTTTACATTAAACACCTTTTGAAACTGCATGTGTTCTGTATAGAATAAGGCCCTATTTTAACAGCAGTATCATAAATAGGAAACAAATATGAAATAGATAGTTGTGTGAATTCCTCTGTGTCTTTGTGAGCACGGCACAAAGTAACATGTGTTCCCCCTGGCTAATGTTCAATCATCAATTATGTGAACCAATATCAACAAATAAGTGAATTATACCTGTGGTTTCACCTTTATTTTCAATCTAATGGTCTAATTTGATTGATGTCCATTGATCATTAGGGGTTTTCATATATGAAATTGGTACTATTTGAGTTTGGTAAACTTGCAAATTATATTGTCTTGTCCCCTAGAGCTACTGATTCCTCTATAACCTTTTGATATGCAAATACCTGAGAGTAAGGAACTGCTACATTAACCAAACAACAATAAACAACAGCAAAAAGGCAATCTGGACCTTCTCTATTAATAAATTTAATATTATGAATTAACTCTGATATTATCAAACACATAATATAAATAAATAAGTTTAAGGCCTTTTTGTTCTATGTATTTAAAACATATTAATCACCTCCACTTCAAAGACTTTGGAATACAATCAGTTATTCCAAGTCATTTGTTAATGTTTACAAAGCTCTCTCACATAGATTGTCTCTTTGAATTCTTACAACTCAGTACTGTAAGTATAAGATAACTATCTCTGCTTTATAGACTCAGAGAAGTTAAGCAATTTATGATTAATACCTTGTGCTTGTTTTTCTAATTCCAAGTCCTCTTTATACTATCATATACATGTCTCTATTTTCCAAAATGCTAAAAAATAAAACGCTAATAAGAAATAGAAAAAGAAGGCAGCTTTTAAAAAAGAACACATATAATTCATTCATTGATTCCCCCCTCCCAAAACAAGCACTTTGGGAATCTCTTGGGTCCTTCTCTGAAGACTTGCAGTCAATAGGACTAAGGGGAAAGACAAGAATCCATAAGACATCTAGTGTGTATCATTAAGATTCATGACTGAATATGTGAGGAGGAAAAGAAGACAGAGTCAAAGCAGATGTCAGAAATTAGATCCTCACGGAAAGAAAAACAGTGCTCATGACCAAAATGGAAAAACTGGAAGAGGGAACCAGTTTCTAAAGAAAGATAAGAAGTATGGTGTTATGCTTGTCAAGTCTGAGACGACTTCAGGAAATCCAAGATCCATCATATGGAACTCCAAACTGAAGTTCAGGTGAGTACACAGGACTGGTGTTGTATACCTGAGCAACCAACACAGATCATGAAAATATAAGTATAGATTTGTTTCTCACAAAGAATAATAGGACCAATCTTAAGAACTAGTCATAAGTATAGAGGAAAAGCAATAAATGAAATCAAAGAAGGAAACCAAAAAAGTGTGATTTTAAAAGTAGGAGGGAGAAAATTTTGTACCATGCAAACTAAGGGGAGAGAAACCATTAAGAAATGGAATTCACAGAAATTTTGCAAAATTGAAGAAAAAATATAATGGTGACAATAAAAACATGGCAATATTACTGTAAAGCATGAAAAATTAAGAATCTTAAAAACAGTATAAATGCATATTCTTCAAGATATTTTTTCAATTAACCCTGATAAAAATATAGTCAATATCACAGATCCTTATCTAAACCAAAACCCTCTAAGAGTAATGATCAGTGATTAATAGTATGATTAATATCTAATTATATAATAATGCTACACATCCAAAGGGAGATGATTACATCTTACTACTCTATTTGTGTGTGTGTGTACTTGAAGGTAATCTTTAGTATTTGGGTTGCAATACATTCTTGTATTTTCTTTAACATGCTATGGGAAAAAACAAGTCAATCAAAGCCAAAGGATTATATATCAATATACAATTACAATTACAACATAACAACATACAATTAAACTGGGGATAATTTTTTTTTTAGTTGGAGTCTCATTCTGTTGCCTCGGCTGGAGTGCAGTGGCACTTACGGTCACCCCAGCGTTGACCTGCTGGGTTTAGGCAATCCTTCCGCCTCAGCCTTCCAAGTAGCTGGAACTACAGATGTGCACTACCACAGCTGGCTAATATTTTTTTGATTTATTGTAGAGACGAGGTCTCGCCAAGTTGCTCAAGCTGGTCTCAAACCTGTGGGCTCAGGCAATCCACTCGCCTCGGCTTCCCAAAGTGCTAAAATTATAGGCTGAGCCACTGAGTACAGCCAAACTGTAGAGAATTTTAGTAGCCTAACATCTAGAAAAACCACAAAGCTTCATGCTATGGATAGTTCTAAGATCCACGGAAGGGGACTGGATTAATTTTGGTATTTCTGATATTTTTGCTGTTGTTGCTGTTAAATTCCAGAAAGAATCAAACGCATATAAAATACCACTCCAGAGCACTTTAAATACTTTGGGCCGGGTGTGGGAGTTCACACCTGGAATCCCAGCACTTTGGGAGGCCAAGGCAGTAGGATTGCTTAAGGTCATGAGTTCAAGATCAGCCTGGCCAACATAGCAAGTTCCATCTCTATATAAACAAACAAACAAACAAACAAGTACTCTAAAGGTTATGCAATCAACGTTGATTTATGTAAGGATGTTGCATATGTCAAGAATGGACAAAAGAATTTAGATGTATACACAAAAAGGAGTTCAAACTGGCTCTGTCCCTCAATGGGAGTTTAAGAAATCAGAAGCCTACTGAATTCTTATGCCCTGTAAAATTGTACTTCACTTTCAAAGAATATCATTATGCTGGGCTCAAACAAAATGTTGGAGAAAATGAAGGCATAGGGCAGTAGAATTGGTTCCAATGGAGAAAACCAAAAAAGCTGAGTATTATTCTGTGTTTTCAAGTATTTAAATATATACAATATTGTCTGATACATCATTAGAGTATGAAAGAGAACTTTACACTCGTAAAGCCCTTGAAATTTCCGGGGTAATAATGGTAAAGGCAACCTCTTTTGTTCCAATGAGGTGACTCTTGATTGGTCCCTAGATAGCTTCAGAATAGGGGCTGGTCACCAGAAATACTAAGCTTTGATTCTTTGGTATTTAGCTTGGAACTTTCAGCCCCATTTTCCCCAGCCTCCAAGGAGGAGGGGCTGAAGATTGATCTAATCACTAATGACTCATCACTACTCAATCAATCATGCCTAGATAATGAAGCTTCCATAAAACCCTCTAACAACGGATGAGGTTCAGAGAGTTTCTAGGTTGGTGAACACTCAAAGTGCCGGGAAGGGGATGCTCCCAGAGAGGGCACAGAAGCTCTGTGCCCCTCCCAGTCAGCCCTTGTGGGTCTGAGCCTTAACTTGTGGTGTATGTTGCTAATTCCAGGTAGATAACATCAGAAGTGAATTGAATCATTAGATATGCAGTTGGTGTCCAGAGAATCACAGAACTGGTTGTTGGTATTAGAAAACACCCTGAAACTACAAAAACCCAGTAACAATAGTATCTAAATCTTGGATTCTTAATATCCTTTTAAACCACAAAGTACTAGAGCTCCTTGGAGAAATGGCTGACATTAAGGTTGTGGCATGAAATATACAAAACAAACTTGGATCATCTTTTTGTGACAGAAAAGTAAGAAAATGAGCCAAGAATGACAAGAGATGTGACAATAAGTCACAAGAAGGTGGCTTGAAGGGGCTTCCACTGGATAAATCTGGGTCAAAGTAATAAAAATAAATGATAGCAATGGATTTTAACTTGCTAAATAAAATAAGAATCCATGAGTGCATACTGACATAAATACATAAGCAAAGAAACTGATAGGAGATGGAATAATTATATAATCTCCAACTATCACACCACAAAATTTGTATTATTCTTAAAGGGGAAAAGAGAAAATTCACAGTGAAGATGGCTGGTAGCTATCCCCATTCAAGTAACCAAACTAATGTCATCAATAATGAGACAAAGGGAAGTCTTGTGCCACCTGATATGATAAGATGAGATCACTGCATCACTTCTGTGATATTCCTGCCAAAGATGCATAACATGAATCCAATCATGAAGAAACACTACAATATCCAAAATTGAGGAACACTATACAAAATAAATGACCTGTAATCTTCAAATGTTAGTCATGAAAGCCAAGGAAAGATTGTAAATTGAATTAGAAACCCATAGTTTGGGCCGGGTGCGGTGGCTCGTGCCTGTTAATCCCAGCACTCTGGGAGACCAAGGTGAGAAGATTGCTTGGGCCCAGGAGTTTGAGATCAGCCTGGGCAAAATAGTAAGACCTTATCGCTATAAAAAAAAGTTAGCCAGGCTTGGTGACTGAGCCACCGGTAGTCCCAGCTACTTGAAGCTGAGGAAGGATCGCCTGAGCCCAGGAGGCTGAGACTGCAGTGAGCCATGATCATGTCACTGTACCCCAGCCTGGGTCACAAAGAGGGACCCTGTCTTAGAATGAAATGATATGGGTCTTAAAGATTCCAGTAATCTTTTGAATGTCTTTATTTTTACTCCCTCCCATGTAGCTCACTCTCTCCTTCTTCCTTTTCCCCTTTTTCACATCTCTCCTTCTCCCCAGACCCCCAAAAGTTAGTGTCACCTGGAAGCAATATTACCAAAATGTCCATTTTACCTCTAATGGATCTCAGTTTTCTTTTTCATACCCTAAGCTGTATTTTTAATTGATTTTAATGACATTGGAGTTGCTACAACTTCAGGATGGTGCTACCATCTTGGTAAAACCTGTTGGAAATGATAATTTGAATAAAAGTTGTGTATTGTTTTTCAGTTTATGAAACAATTCACCTAAGTTACTTCATCAGAGTTTTATATTCATTCTGTTAGGTAGGAACTACTATGCTTACCATTTTACAAATGAGGAACTCGAGGCACATTCAATCCTTTATAAGGTTTGTGGGTGACTGTGAGCACTTTTCTCATCAGGATCACAAATAGTTGCCCTTCTTATATACAGGGACTGTCTAAATTTCAGCATGATAAAAAAGAAGAAATCTATTAGAAAAGAACTGTCACTGAAATAAGTTGGTATTGTTCACATTGCTCAATGTGAATGAATAACAGTCACTATGCCATCTCAATTAATGAATGGAAGACTATAGCAATCTATCTTCTTTTCCATTGTTGCTTGGCTTTTTAACTAAAATGGACAGTCCTTTAATGTTAATTGTGTTTTTTTAAAGAAGTGAAGAGAGGAAAAAAAAAAAAGAAAATGAACAAAATCAATTACAGTTGTTGGTGAATTCCATATATTTGAGACACAACTTTATTGTTTTAATTAAATGAAAATATAGGCTCATTGTTTTAAAGACAATAAAAAAACAATTCAGACCCTGACACTGGCCCTCCCCCATGCCCCAACCCTGCCTTTGTTACATCTACGACAACCAGGCTAAAAACAGTTTAGATGACTGGATTCTGATAATGACTAATTGTAAATAACTATCTGCATTCTAATCACTCCTCTAAAAAGCCAAGTAATTGCACGTCTACCATTTTGTAAACTTTTGTAAAGTTTAAACTTTTGTAAATTAGTTTAAAGTAATTTGATAGAGTTGGTAAATATAAAATCAAAGGAACTGTTAGAATACATTCCCAGTGACTAATTCTAGGATTTATTCCATTCATTTACTGACTAAATTTTGAGAACAGTGTGAATCCAGAAACACAGGGAAAAACCTCTTATAACTGGTGTAAGGAAGAAATTTATGGTGGCATTGTGACTCCAAGTTTATGAGAGTTGGGGTCAAATCCCTGGTTCTTCACTTCTCAGATGTGTGGACTTCCTCTCTTTGGGTCTTAGCTTGTTCACGTGTATGGAGGAGACAAAAAACACTAGGTATCTCTGAGATGCATGATGTCCAAATAACATGATATGTCTCCAGTACAAAAAATGTTAGCTATTATTAGCATTTACATTTATGGGCAATAATATTATTTATGCTTTTTTGAATACTATTCCTAATTGGAATATTTTGAGGATAACAAAATGCCCAGAAACGTCCATTTTATCAGTGGTCCCATCAGCCCTATTGTGTGGCCAGGGATCTGGTCTAGAGGGAAGACCTTCAGCACACCCCTTCTATTACCACCACCTTTCAAATTGGTCCTCTCTACTTCCACCTCAGCTGATGAGCATCTTGGTACAGCTCATGCAATCTGAGCATTCAGTTCACAATGAAGTGAAGTGGGAAAAATGGTTTGAGTCTGATCCACAACTCTACTACTTTCTCACTGTGTGACCTTTGCTTTCATTTTGTGACCACTCACACTGTCAAGTATTATTTTCCTCCTTTCCTGGGGACTTAGGGTGAGAATTTAGAAAAACATCATCTCTAAGAGGCACAGTATCTCGCATCTAGCAGACAGTCGGTAAACATTAATTTCCTATTGCCTTCATTTTACTCCTTCCCAGGAGAATGTACATAGGAAGGAAACAATTGCAAATGCAAAGAAATTAGTCTTTAGTGGTAGAAATTTGGGACTCAGTAGTTCCTTGGTAGGGAAGATATTCTAAGCAATTCTAGCGTCTGTCATATCACAACAGGCAACCACTTCATCCATCCTGCAGAAAGTAGACTATGGCTAGAGGTGACATTTCCATGAACTCCTCTAGGAAAAATCTAGCAAGTACTTGTGTGAAAGCAGGAAATCTGTCTCTCCTTGTCTTAAGAAAGAGGAGGGACATTGTTTTCTATTTGAAAATGGAAAACTAGTATAATTAAAACTAAATACTATGTAGCACATTTTTAAAAAATGCTTAATGATTAAAAACGTGGCTTATTTTTTTATGGTTGATATTATTACCTGGGAAGGCTTACTTGATGTTTAAAATTCTCTCGTCTCATGGCACTCATCACTTTAAGAACTCAGGTTAGCTGAAAAATGACAGGGCCATGATACATATAGAAATAGGAGACTCCAATATGCCACAACTGCTATATTCTCACATAATTAATCATAATTGGATTTATTTATTTTTTCAGTTGATAAAGTATTTTCCGGAAATTCACTGAGGAGCATGTACAATAAGAACTTGTTTAAATTATTTCAGATAATTAAATAGCAAACAATTTTAAAAATAAAACACTAGTATCAAATGTCAAATGTCAAATGCATAAAATGTCAGTTTCTCGGAAAGGGTGCAGCACATTTCATTTCTATTATGCTTTTAGCACCTTTTCTCTATTTCTGGAGACAAATAAATTTTGAGAGCGCCTAATTAGCTGTCTATTCAAGTACAACTCAGTGAAAAAGCTAAGGGCATTCCTGGCTGTTTCCTCTTAACTTCTGATTCCTTAGAATGCTGAATTTATGCTTAAACTGCCTCAAAGCCCTTGGGATCAAGTGCTGATTTTGTTTTCTACACTGCTGGATTATGAAAACAATTATACAAAGCATCAATAGCATTTTTTTCTTTGCATAACTTTGGTTAAAAAAAAAAAAATGGTAGGACTTTAGAAATAAAACCCAGCAACAAGTTGGGTGTTTTGAGTCATGCAGGAGAAAGACCAGGGTTTACTGCCACGTTTCATATGCATGATTCTGAGGCATGCTGCCCCAAAGCCAATTCAAAGAGCAATCAGGGATTACCAGCAACTCCGTTTTCTCTGGAGAAGAACATGCGTTTCTTACATTGCTTCCAACCTGAACAAGCCCCATCCCTGGGGTCAACTGGCTCACCGAGAAAGTCAGATGAGGAACAACATAAAACACGATTACTGCTCTAGTTTTCCCTAAATGCTCTAGGTAACCGTCACTTTACCCTGTGTACACCGCATTCCATTACTGCCCAAAGTAATAAAGACTTCTGTCACTGTGAGAGCTTTTCATCTTCAGGGCTCCTTTCTCCTCTCCTGATAAGACTGCCAACTCCACTCTCCGTAAATGAGCTCATGTGAACACTTTATTTTCAGTGCGTGAAAACAAAAAGGGCCACTGCCCAGCTTCAGAGATGGAGGGAGTAGTGCTCTGTCTTCAAAGTCAGAGGAGGATGTTTGAAAGGGATTGAAACTGACCTAGGGAGCCTCCCCTGGAATATGGAAGTTAAAGCGGAGCCATTATACTCCTCCACTAACCTTACTTTTATTTTACAATGCCTGAAGACTTGGGAGTGCTGGGAAGCAGAGTGGGAGGAGAACAGACCAACCATCTCTAAAGCAATTTCTGTTTATGAACATTAAACATTTACATTCACTTTGGCCAACACCACTAGCCAATATCAATGCTCCAAATAGATGTGAGCTGAACGTTTCACATGTGGGACAGATGGCTAAACCATTACAATGCAGTCAATTCCGAAATAAGTGAATTCCAGTTCAGGCCTCCCCGTCCAAACAGTAACTAAATTTAATTTTTTTGCAATCAATGGCATATGTTTGCATCTGTCTACAATATGACATGAGCCAAATCTGATCTGGCCATGGCATCCTGAGTACCAAGGCTTATATTCAAGCCCTAGTGTTAAATTTGTTGCAAATACCAGAGGGGGACAGGTTAACTAATTCAGGATATACATTATTTCCTGGCCCCTTGGATAGCTACCAGGTGTATAATAAAGGTAAGAATTGCTGATCACCTAGAGGATTTTCTCTGTTGTTATCTCTAAAATGTTTAAATTTTCCCCATCTAATAATAATAATAATAATAATAAATAACAGCATTAAGTGGAACACACATTTAATTGTCTATGACATTTAACAGAAACTGTTTTTATCTGTTGGCCTCATCACAGTTACCCAATTCAATTTATTTTAATATGAAGTGCCTATTTGCTAGGCATTGGGCAATATTCCTTCTATGGCCCACAGTCCAGTGGTGAGGCAGGTATATAATGCTTGCTTTTCTTTTTTTTTTTTGGAGATAGGGTCTCACTGTCACCCAGACTGGAGTGCAGTGGCACAGTCATAGCTCACTGCAGCCTTGAACTCTTGGTCTCAAGCAATCCTCACATCTCAGCCTCCCGAGTAGCTGGGACTAAAGGTATGTGCCACTAAGCCCAGTTAAATTTTTGTGTAGAAATGAGAGTCTTGCTATGTTGCCTCAGCTGGTCTTGAACTCTTTTTTTATTTTTATTTTTTGAGTTGGAGTCTCACTCTGTCGCCCAGACTGGAGTGCAGTGGCCGCTCCCGGCCACCACAGTCTCGATCTGCTGGGCTCCGGTGATCCTTCCGCCTCAGCCTTCCAGGTAGCTGGAACTACAGGCGCGCGCTACCACGCCCGGCTAATTTTTTGATTTATTGTAGAGATGAGGTCTCGCCAAGTTGCCCAGGTGGGTCTCGAACCCGCGGGCTCAGGCAATCCACTCACCTCAGCCTCCCAAAGCACAGGACTACAGGCTGAGCCACTGAGCCCGGCTTCTTGAACTCTTGACCTCCTGCCTCGGCCTCCCAAAACTCAGCCACTGAGCCATTGCACCTAGCCAATGCTTGCTTTTTAATAAAAGCATGGGCCAGACTCTAGAAGGAGCACACGAAAGAAAATTTAATTCTTTCTGAGGAAGCCAGGAAAAGAACTTGGGCATCACAGTATTGAGCTGTGAAGGCATATATACAGATTACGAAGAAGGAAGGACATTTCTGTCACAGAAAATAACTGCGGCAGAAAAGCGAGTAAAAACAGGATATGGAACTGTGCTGTCCAAAATGTGTAATAATGCAAATTAATTAAAGTAAAATTTAAAATGCAGGTTACTCAGTTACACTGGCTATATTTCAAATGCTCCACAGTCACATGTGGTTAGTGGCTACCATTTAGGGTAATACAGTTATCAAACATTCCAATTATTGCAGAAATTTCTATTGGACAATGATGATTTGGTAGTGTAGCCTACTGAGAAGGGACAAGCTACAAAATTTGAAATGTCTGAAGGGACCTAGTCCTGTAGATCCTGGGGCTTTAGCTTACAATACTTGAAAAGCTGCTGATGAACTTACGTGGTAGAGTAAGCAGTGTGGATAAATGAAAAGAGAGAAAATAGGTGACTTAATCATAGTTTTGTTTTAGGAAGAATTTCATTCAACCTACAATGTGAAGAGTGACAAACTTGTGTACATCCACACTCACACACAATATTTCACATACACATATGTCAATGATATATGCTTTTTCCCCTCTCTTTTTATTTCAGTGAATAACAATAGTGATGATGATGATAATTAACACTTATTGGATGATTACTGTGGAATATGCACTGCGCTGAATACTTCACATGTACCGGGGGGACCCCACAAAAAAAATGGAATTATTTTTTGGAGGGCAGGCCCCTTATAGTACAGACTTCCCCTGCGTAGTAAGTGTTCTAGGAACCCACTGGCATCAGTGTACCAGCTAGCATTGTTGTAAGAGGCTGTGTTAGGCATCAGTGAAGTTTTTTGGAGATTCTTTTGATGCGTTTGCTCATTTCATGGTGGGTGATAGGCAATTTACAAGTGTACCTGCCCACAGTGTGCTGAGTGTTCAGCAGTTTTTGACCCGAAACAGCATGACCCCCATGTCTCACCTTCTCTATTCACCCAGTCTCGTCCTGAGTGACTGTTTTTTGTTGTTTTCTCTGAGGGAAATGTTTTATGGATGTGGAAGAGGTGAAACAAAAAAATGGCAGAAGCACTAAAAGGCATCAAAATTGCTGAGTTCAAAAACTGTTTTGGGCAGCAGAAAAAGCATTTCAATACGTGTATTGCATCAAATGAAGAATACGTTGAAGGTGACTGAAGTTTAAACATGTAAGAATAAATACACAGTTTTTTATAAATAAATTCTGGGTTTTTTTGTGGTGCCCCCTTGAACTAACTCATTAAGATTAAGGAGTGAAGGGATAACTTAGAGAAATATGTTGACTTCTAAACACCAATACTTCCATTTAATCCTTCATTTATATTGTTTTATAGAACTAAAAATATAGAACTGTGAAAAGAAAAACTACAGAAAAACATATGGACAGGTTGAATCGATGGTGTAATTCATGCTGTCAACCAAACTTAAGCTTTAAGTAGGTTATCTTGGAGCCTAGGGGCTGAGTGGATTCTGGTTTCTACATGCATCTGCAGATACATAATATGGCATTCATGGAAATGCCAATAAAAATCTCTTGAGTTGCATTAATGAGAACTTCTAAACGTAGAACATTCAACCAAAAACCCGATGGAAATTGTTCATATGAAAAACCTACCTCGTGAAACTTTAAGAAATGGAGGCAACAATTAGGAGCAACAATGAGCAGTGAATTCTCTAGCGACCTGCATCTCACTTAAATGGAGAATTGAGGTGGCTGGATGTCTGGCCAAATTTCGGCTTTCTTTATTTTCTTGGGAAGGGTATTTTGCTCACCATCCTAATCACTTAAAGTCACTCTGTGCCCCACAGCAAGTTAGTGAAATATGCTTTCTTCTTTAATGGCTAAAAGCGAATCCAGATTCAGATTAAAAAAAAAAAAAAAGAGGCCTGATATGGTCTGGGACCTGGAGCTGCTTCCAAACTACTCTTGACTCTAATAATTTTCTCATAATTCACTGAGTTAATCAGTCCAGAAGATTAATTGAATGCCTACTGTGTGCAGGGAAGAGCATATGGCTTATAAAGACACTCATAATTCTGACACTCAAAGTTTTTAAAATCTAGTTAAAAGAGACAAAACATTGAAAGGTTGGGCTGTGCATGTCTTGCATCTGATGAAAAACAACAACAAAAAAGAGACAAAACATACATATAGGAAGAAATACAATAACTAAAAAGCAACAAATAATCAATGTTTAAAATAACATGTTATGAACTGAATCCTTGAGTGCTAGAGGGAACTGGAAATTTAAGATAAAGTGATAAGTGTGGTATATGAGATGAAGAAAGAAAGACATGTAAGGAGATAGGCTGTCAATCAGACCATGAAGGAAGTATGGGGAAACAAAAAACACTACACGTTTGGATATTTACAAGAGGTTCCAATTATTTTTTTCCTGATTTATTTCATAATAAAACCACAATTAAAGGTTTTGAAAATCTGAAAAGAGACATGAGATAAAGTATAATAAAGTTAATATGCTTCATAGGTTGTCTTAAAAGAGAGTAAAAACATATCAGAAATTTCATGGCCTTACATTTCACGACAAGGAAAAGAACTTCACACAGTGAACTTTTCTTGTAATTTTTTGAAACTTTTCTATTTACAATTTCTAATATAATTAATGGGGTGTTTATAATGCTTAATGCTGAAAATCCTCCGATCTAACTAATTTTTAAAATGAATTATTCCACTTAACAAGAAAAAAATCCTTTCGATTTTTACCCAAGTGCTACAGTTCTCCAAGTATTCCACATTTTCAGCTATTATCCCTTTCTTACAAAGAGCCCACTTAATAATGTTCACTCTAACAACCTCATTTATTTTCCAGAAAATTAACTCAGTTTCAACCCTGATTAATGATTTCATCTAAATGAATCAAATTAAAAATTGAAAATTATATTTCAAAAGCCAAAGAAAAAAAAATTGACCATTTCCAGTTAACAAATGATCCTTTCAAATATTAAAAGATGACCATGAAGAGTGCGTGATAGTAATGAAATCTGGCTCGGGCCTGCTGCTTATCTGGAGTTCATGGAGGAGGAGAATTAACAGGAGGAAAAAAAAAAAAAGAAAAGAAAAGAAAGAAAGAAAAGAAAAAGGTACCCTATGCATTTTTAACACTGAAATCCCTTGGGACACCAAACTGACTTCCACTTAGGCTTCGCCTGTAATCAGTGTACCAAAATAATATGAGCATTTCCCTATTAATTAAAACCGGTTGGGCTGGAGATGCCCCTCAGCAGAAGGGGGATTAGGAAGTCACACACACTAATAGCCCCTGTTAACAAAACCTAAACCGTGCAAGAATGCTTCATGCTACGATGTTTTCTTGAGGAGTCAGAAGCAGTCCATGAGGAAAACAAGTAACTAATTAGGGAGAAACTTCTGGTCTGATATTTTTAAAAATCCACTTTTGGCCAGGGGTTGGGGGAGGGAGGGATGAACAGGCAGGGCACAGAGGATTTTTAGGGCATTGAAACCATTCTGTGTAACACTATAACGGCGGATGCTTGTCATTATACATTTGTCAAAACCCATAGAATTCACAGCACCAAGAGGGAACCCCAACACAAACGATGGCCTTTGGGTGATAATGAAGTGTCAGTGTGGGTTCAGCGATGGTAACGAATGTACCAGTCTGGAGGGAAATGTTAACGATGAGGAATGATATGCATGTGCCAGGGCAGAGGATCTATAGTTCTCTGTGTTTTCTTCTTAATTTTGCTGCGAGTCTAAAACTGCTTTTAAAGATAAAGGCTATTAAAAGAAGACGACGACGACGGAATCCCAAATTAAATACATAAGTAAAATGAATCCACTTTTGAGGTCTGTAGCAACACTGCACTTTTAATCCCAAGTCCTGCGAAAGACCTTTACAATTATGAATCATGTGGCTCTCACCTTGATTTCCTCATTTAATTTCATCTTTTTAAACTGGATGTCCACACGCGTAAACAATGCAGACCGATTGGCCTTAAAGCAGGTCACCGCGAACGTAACTGTGGCGTGCTGGTTGTACCCAGGCTGCACCCTGTTTCCTTGACACATATATTCAGCCCAATCTTTCCATTCTGAGCGCACAGATTGTTAAAGATAAAATAGTATCTCAAATTATGAGGGAGAAAAAGCTGCTTCGGCATTCCTCCCCAATGCTCTGCTGGGACTTGGCTCCCGCGGGTTGTGAAGGGCCCTGCGGGGGGCCTCCGACGCCCGTCAGCGGAGGCGGCGGCTGGGGGGTGGGAGGGGGAGCATCCGACTCGGCCCCGGCCCGGGCCCCGGCCCGGGTCTCCCGCCCCGGCCTCCCGCGGGCTGCCCACGGGCCCCGCGCGGGCACCCGGCCAGGGGCTCCGCGCGCACAATGGGCGGCTGCGGGGAAGGAAGTCCCAGGAAGGGCGCCTGGCCGGCAGCCCGCGCGCACCCCGGGGGCCTCCCGGGCGCCCTCCGCCGACTCGCAGAGCTCCTCGGAGCCACCCGGGTGCGCGCTGCGCAGTGCACAACGCCGGAGTGCGGACGGAAACGCAGAACACGTGCCACGACTGCGAAGGAAGGAATCTCCCCAAACTAGAGACTAAGGCTGTAGGGAACGCATACTGAGTGTTGCGGAGACACCGTGGGGCTATGATTTACAACATTTACTGAAGAGGATTCTTCATCATGAGTTGTTTTGGTTCTGACAGTGAAGAGACTCCACTGTGAAGAGACAAGGGTGCGGTGCGGACTTGGGACTTGTACATTTAGCACGCGTTGGTATTCTTTAGCTGCTTTCTCTCCGGTGGTTTGTTTCCCGTGTCTCTTGCAATATCTGTTGTGCCCACTCCCCTCTTGCCCACAAGTAGGAAGATGATTCAATTAATCACCGCAACAGGAAGCAGATATAAAGGCACAGAATGAACTGTCTTGCATTAAGACCAAAAAAGTATTATATTATGTGGCTCTTAACAATAATCAGTTATCTGCCAGGGTTTCTATAGAATTTTTTAAAAGTATTCTACGTATCTTTAAAAACGCATTCAAAGCCCTTACAACTGAATGGCCTTTGAAAGAATTATTGAAATGCCCTCAATCAACAACAATGACAACAAAATGCAGGCTCAAAATGGTGGAATGATTCAGCTAAGATCGCACAGCTGGCAAGTAAACACAGGACAAAAATATATGAAAATGTCTGAAATAAATCCTAGCTTTTTTGTGTTCTGCTTAAATTCCTTAATTTTAAATATGGTAGTTGTTTCACACGCAATTAAGGCTGTTAATTTTTTCTCATCAGGAAAAAAAAAAAAAAAAAAAAAAAAGTGCTGTCCTGAATGCCACCTTTGCCATCTTCGGGGATTTTGTAATGATCAGCAGGGGCGATAAGTAACTGGCTCTGCAGTAGCTATGACTGCTCTTCCTTTACATTTACCAGGGGAGGCCAAATGCCCACGACCCTCACTTGCCATGAGCCTGAAAACTTTGTGACTATTCTAGATACATACATATACAAGCTTTTCATGTGAAACATAATACAAAAGGAAAATTTTGCTTGTGAAGACTAATTTTCTTCAATACTAAGTATAATGTTCAAACAATAAGACTAGGATAAGAAAATCAGTACTGGGGACAGCTATAACAGGTGCTAATAAAATGTTTCCATGAACCACTGTGTCCACATAATCCCTTGCCAGACCTGGAACACTTTGGCCAGTTTAACACCAATCCTCCCGGATTATCTATTCCAGGTTAAACGTCCCCAAGTGGATTGGTGACTCAGTGCAGTGGAAAGATCTGCCAGGATTACTCTGAAATTTCACAAAAATTTTTCTGACATATAGAATATAAAAATTATGTTTTTAAAATTATGATTCAATGAATTGCCTAGCCAAGCAACATCTTCATAGTTTAATAGAACACTGAAATGATTTTCCGCTTGCTCAAGGTTCAGAAAATAAATGTAAACTCACTATAAATTAATCTAGTCTTTAAATTAATACCTGGTCCATAATCTGACATTGCTTTCATTACCTACATGAAAAAAATTAAGACAAAATAATTTTTCAACTGTATAAAACTACATCTATATAGCACCAAGGAAAACAATAGATGGAGATACTCTGTTTAATTTGATTGCTATAGATAGCAAAACCTGATAATAGAGATTTCAAAGATCTTTTTACCTGAATTACTGAATATAACTGCTATCTACATTGATCAGAATAACCACATTAATTTTCTTGATTTCATATTTGATGTTACTAAAAATCCTATTTTAGTCATAAAATGTGCTGGAGTGACATTTTTAAAGGAAATTAATCTATGTAGTTTAAAAGCACTTCATTTTCTCTAGTACTTCCTCTTGTTCTTTTTTAACACTAAACTCTTTGATCACTTTAAAATATAACTCAAAGCCCACATTGGACACAAAGTTTTTTCTTATTCACCCATTCTCCAAAAGACTGACACAATCCATGAATTGACCCTAATTTTCACTGAAGTAGCTTGCAAATATTTATGACTTTACCTATCCTGTGAATATTCCACAGAAGATCATTCATTGCAAATTGCTTTACATTGTAGACATAGGCAAAAAAAAAATAAAAAACACAACACAGTTGCTCATTGGCCTCAGTAATTTTCAAGTTATTTTATAAAACTCTTGGATTCCCAGTGAAGAAGACAGAAAAATCGCTTAATTTATGCCAAAACATTCTAGTGACACATTCTAGCACCCAGTGAGGAAATGAGGATGTGATATTAAAAGAAATCATGTAGAGAAAATTAGGAAATTTTTGCTCCACCTTTGTCAACAGTCCAGACAGTGAAATAGAAACCACAGTGGGCATTTCAGCAGGGAGAACTTAACATGGAGAATCGGCTCAAAGGGTGTTGGAGAACTGCAGGAGTAAAAACCCAGCGGGAATTTTTAACTGCAGAAAGCAACTGCTGCCTCTGGAGACCTTGGAGACAAACAAAAGAGCCCAGCACATCAGAATCTGGAAGCTCAGTGGAGAGTGCCTGTAGGGCTGAGACTCAGAACTCCAAGGAATGGAGTGGCCAGCGCTGGGTCATCCGAGGTGCACAATGGGGATTGATCTGATAGTGCCAGAGAAAGCTAGAAATGGTGCCAACTTCCACTGCCAGGGCAAGGGTCTTTGGTAGGGTGGGCACTGTCAGGAACAAGTCAATAGGAAACAAACATAAGGAACAAATTCTTTCTCTCTCCGCTTGTCTTGAGTCCAGTTCTGACATCCCAAAGAAGAGTAGGTATAAGACGGAGACACAGTAGCTTAATAAGGGGCATATAGGCTTAAGAGGGCTTTCATAACTGGATCATCAACCTCATCTCCAAAGGCAGTATCCTTTCTATAAAAGTGCATTCTATGACATTAGAAAGAGACTGAGTCACTTTCATGATCCAATAATCTCTTGCTAATACCTAGTGTTCACCCCCTAACTTACATTCTTTTCCTTGACCTGTGTCATCTAAAATACTTGACTGTTATTCCTTGATCAAAACATGTATTCCTGATCTTTTAACCTTAAAAGGTAAATTATATCATCATTTGTCACCAAATGCACAGTAGTATTTTGTGTAGGATGAATATATCTTTGAAATACATTGAAGCCCTAGCTCTCTGTCTGGCCTTAGGGTTTCTTTGGCTTGTTACCAGGTGGACAGGTGGATGGAAGGAGGAGGGGAAGATGCCTGTATGGGAGGGAGGTATGAATATGTGGATACAAGAGGCTGTGACTGTAAAGAGAAACACAGCACAAAACTAGGCCAGATAATGTAACTAAGAAACAAGCTTAAACTGGAGCTTAAGAAAGAAGTTAAGTTTTCAGTTTTCTTCTTTTGTTTTCTTGCTTTAGCATTGTTGGTCAGATTTGTAATGTTATATGAAAACAGAACTACGGCACGTGAACCAATTTACTAAACAAATAGCAGCTGTAGTAAAACATCTGTTTGGGAAAGAGAAAATATAAACTCATAAAATCAAATGAAGGCAATGTGATCTGTACTTTCACAATATGTGAATACTAGACAGATGGAGCAGCTTGCAAAAGATGATCAATCATTCTATTAAAAAACAAAGTGTGAAACAGGTAACATTATGATCTTCATACAACATAGTAATCTGTATCTGAATGAGATTTTAGAAAATGATGTGGAAATGTTTCTCAGGAATGAGAATAGCTATTAATATCTCCCATGCAATAAGAAAGTTTTAAAATATAAAACAGCAATTATATCTAAAAATATCTATAAATGCATTTTATACTGTCACCAGTAGTAGAATGATTGCTGTAATACAAGCAATCTTGTAATGCAAGATTAAATAAAATAATAATAACAAAGGGAAAAAAAAGTCTGTATGTGGAAATTGGGGAAACCATTTGTTATGCATAGACCTGCCCTCTAGTTCATTAGAGCCAAAGTGATTTGCTTTCTGAGGATCAATCATTAGAAGAACTCTAATAAAAATTTCAGTGAAACTATGAAAAAGAAAAGTAAACGAAAGGCTGGGTTTCATCCCTATGCACCCAGCTTGGAAGAAAAGCACAAATCAATAAAGAGAGCTTAAATTAAAAAAAAAATAAAAGAAGAAAAGAAAAAAGAAAGAAAGAAAAAACCTTCTGAAGAAGCTGGTGGCTATCTTCATCATAAGAAAGCTGATTTTTTTGTTTGTTTTCTATACTTTGCTGCCCCTGCCCGCCTTCTCTTTGATTCACAGAGTTTAAGTGAAAACTAAAGGAAGATATAATACATCCAAAACCGAAATCACATCACTGGTATAAAGCAAATCAGAGACCAGTAATAAATGTCAGAGCTGTAACAGCAAAGGCAGCAGCTAGGTTCCTATCCCCCCCTACACTTAAAAGTGAAATACCTAGCTGTTATCTTGGTGCCTGCAGAGCCTCCCCATTGTAGATTCAATAATACAAGAGGCTTCTTATCAGCAGCTGGGGTGACTGATTGGAGCTGTGATATGTTTAGACAATGCACTGTATTTAACTGAATTTACAGATGCCCCAACTCAGACGTGGTAGTAAACGCCAGAGACTAATAGGAAATTAAACATGTACAATGGACTAACTCCATTTGCTCTCACACAGTGTAATGTGTTTAGTTAACTTACTCATAGTCACACTTTATCTTTTTCTCTATGGATTCTCTGGGATATGTTTCAAATTGGCCAGAGATTAAATCTTCTTTTCAATTTTTTGTTACCATTTTATTGCCGCTTTTCCTTATTATTGGCCACTCTTTCTCTTGCAGAGATAAGCTAAACAAGATGACCCTCAGTACTCCCCCCACAACCCAATTATCAGATAGTCAGCAAGGAACGCAAGGGTACAGAAGATTCCATAATATTAATATTAATATAACATGAGAGGAACAAAAATCAGTCACTTATTTGAAAGCAATGGTGTATTTAACTCATTTGAAATTTAAATGTGAATTTTAATGTACCTGGTATGTAACACATACATAGAGAAGGAGACAGTGTGGGAGCAGCATGCATAGGTCAGGTTTAGAATTATTTTAACTCTTCATTGTTTCACATGTTTGCTAGCAAGCACAGCTTCCAGTAGACGTGTGTCTACATAAATGCACAGCACAACTGTTGAGGCGGGCAAGGAAAAGATGTCACTTTGCTCTAGTACTTTTCATCTGGTTAACAGAGAAAGGTAATTTATCGTTAGATAAACCCACAGATTGATCTGCAGATCTTCCAGGAAATCTTTGAAAGAGGCTGTTCACAGAGAACTCTCTTGTTATATAATAGCAACTGAATCCATAATGGTTTTGTTGTCCTTAGGAAACTGTAAAGAATTTCTACATTCATGAAAGCATGTTACCTAGAAAGTATAAAGAAATCTCTTGTCTATTCCAATCACATTCAGACTCCTGAGAGGGTTAAAGATAATTCCAGCTGAATGCTGACCACAATCCCTACACCCTCATGACCCTGGCCTGGAGACAAGTAGAGAGAGTTAAATGTCGATAAAACTGGCCACCAAGGCTGACAATAGTACAGGCTTGACCATGATGACCTCTCTGTCACTTGCTTACATGTATTATGTAGACAGGCAAGAGTACTTTGGCATCAGCCTAACTTACAAAATAAAAGTAAATGAAATCCAGAGCAAGCACCATGGTCAGGGAAGGTGGACAGCGGACAGCGGGGGTGCTTGCATGGAAATTTACATGCTTAAGAATCTAAAGAATGAAACTGGATGCAAAGATGTTACAGTGTAAATCCTAGGTACATATATTCATGACTGCTTTGAAACGTCAGTCCCGGGACCTTACCACAGAACAACTCTAATCTGACACACCAGAGGACCCAAGCCAGTGACCATGACCTTAATATTACATTTTCTTCTTTTTTCTCTGTTTCTCAGTTGCTATTTTTATTGATAACATGAACTATTTAATCAGAATTTTGTATTTAATAATTAATCAAAATGTAAAAGAAACATGTGACAATAATGATCAAATGATAAGTGCCTGAATACCATAGTCCTTACAATCAATTTTTTCATTTTTTTTTTAAGAGACAGTTTCGGTTTGGTACCCAGGCTGGAGTACAGTGGCATGATCATAGATCACTATGGCCTCACATTTCTGGACACAAGCAATCCTCTTGCCTTAACCTCCCAAGTAACTGGGACTACAGGTGCATGCCACCACATCCAGCCAGTTATTTTACTTTTTTTTTTTTTCTGTGGAGATGGGGTCTCACTATGTTGCCTAGGCTGGTCTTGAACTTCTAGGCTCAAGTTATCTTCCTGTCTCGGCTTCCCAGAGTGCTGGGATTCCAGGTGTGAGCCATTGTGCCCAGTCACAATAAATTTTGAGTGACTTTTTTAAGAACCAAAGATGGCACCAAATGAAAACACTGAAAGCACATGTAATCACACAAAACCACTAATAAAGTTTATATAATTAAGTATCCCAAAGCATTGCTCTTCTCAGATCAAAATTTTATTCTGTGGAAAGAACAGAGTGGCATGATATCAAGGAGTACTAATGTCATTTGAAAATCAAGTTATAATCAAATAACCATTATTCAGTAAAATGGACTTCATAGTAATCATTTCTTTCTATAACTGAGCAGTCCAATAAATGTTACTTCTCTTAATCAGTTCTGATTGGTATTTGCTATATGAGACACAGACAAATCTTTGACCAATCTTTAATTAGTATCACTGATGAAATATTTATTCTTTTAATTTGAATTTAGAAACCCAATAAAGCCATGTTTGCATCTTTTATCAACTTAAATATTATCCTCCTTTATTGCTTTTGCGTGACTGTAGATTCTGAAAATGTTCTCCTGAAACAATGCGAATTTCATGTATGCATAGTTGCCCTGGTCTCATTTCTTTTAGGGCAAATATTTAATATAGGCATCCAGGTCATAAATTCATTTCAGCCTTCTTTCTGAGGGGATCATGAAGCAAATTTCCTCTAAGTGTCAAGAGAGAGAAGGAAGATATTTTTAGACATCTTAAGACCTTCTTAGGGAATCATAGACTCACCAACTCATAACCTAATCCTCCCTCAAGCTCCTGGTGTCTAATTCACAGAAACGACAGGGTTGGACAACATGACTGGGCCCTGGTGCATGGAATGTGTGGGATATTCTAGTGCCCTGACGCTGAACTCAGAAGCCAGTGTTCTATTTTTGGCTCTATTACTGAAGAGTGGCCACCTTTAGCTTAACCCGCCTTCCCAACCAGAGGTACACTTACACAGCTCCCTCGTCTGATGGTTCTCGGAGATCTGAGCTCATTTAAAATAGGCAGAAATCACCAAGCATATTATTAAAATCTAATGAAGCAATCAGATTGCATCTCATTGTAAAAACAGCTTTACCAATTTCTTCTAGTCCACAAAACATTTCCAGAATTAGTATATCCAAAATAATCTAGCAAAAAAAAAAAAAAAAAGAGGAGGAATTGTATCTTCTGCACACATAAATGACATATATGTCTTATATATTGCTCAGAGTTCTCTCCAGTACATGAACATCTCTCCTTTACTGGTTTTGAATTTTCTTTCACCTTTTTTTTTGTACTCTACAACCTCCAATGAAAGCTACCTCTTTGTAACAAGTCTATCAAAAATGGGTGTTTAGTAATGTGTAGAACACTAGATGTTCATAAGAGTTATTCTTGTTAATCTATTACACACACTTCATGGCACCATATACCTCTGCTACATAACATTTCCCAGCTACATTTATTCTACATTTACTCATGAGATTATTTGATTCATGTCAGCCTTACACGTTAGATTATAAGTTTTTCTAGAACATGGATCATACCGGCTTTTGTTTATGATTATATACTTAAAGCCTAGCACAATGCCTGGCATATTAACATTCATCAAATGATAAGAACACAGACCTTTCCTCAAAGAAGACAACACTTATCCTGTACTTGTCTCCAGAGAGCCTTTGATTGGGTCACACCTTTTTCTACCCTGGAGAGCACACTTTATTGTTACTATAGCTTCTGTAACAGCCCTGAACTCCAGGTGAGCATAGTCTCTGGTACTCCTATATTCTCACTTCATTCTAGAAATAACAAAAGTTATAACTGAGGTTTCTTATTTCAGCAATATCTGTTTTATGAGAAAATGCAAAGTAGGATCCCTAACTACTTAAATCAGATTCAATAAAATGGAATACTTTGTAATTCACCAAATACTCTTAACTAAAAACAACTTTAGAAGTATCTAGTCTATTTTTTTCCTTAAAATAATCTGCCATGAAAAAGACAGAAGACATAAGCATAAAAACAGCATTATTGTCGACACATTAGTTAACATATATGTTGTGTAAGCTGGCATTTCCTGTCAAAATCTTCATTAGGAGTAATTCTGTCAAACAAAATGTTGGCCTACAATTCTATTTGGTGGTGACTGTCAGCTTATATTTTGCACGGTTCAGTATTATTTAAAAGTACTTTTCCATATTTAATATATGATGGCTTACTGTACCTTTCCACTGGCATTTATCACCTCTCAAGAATGATCAGTCTCCACAAAAGTGAAGTTCACTGTCACAGAAGGACCTAGCTCTCATTTATTTCCCTATATGGTATTTGGTACAGAGCAGAGTGTACGATAGCAGGTGTGCCTTCAATTTAGAGGTCACATATTTAGCAATAGAAATATAAGTTATTAAAATAGATTTGTAATCTTTAAAAACATAAAGCACCCTTACAGTAAAGTCTAGATAATTGCATAAAATTCATTATGTGTATTTTCTTTTGCTCCAGGTTCCAAAATGATGCTAAAGATGCTGTCATTTCCCAAACCAGAATCCCTAATGTTTGCAGGATAACACTGAGTTTAGAAAAATACAGCTTACAATGTCCCCATGAACCAACTTTATCCTTGCCTAATTTTTCCATATCTGTAATAGGATAAATCAACACAGCTTACAGGACTTGAATGCATTTAAAGAATATTTAAAGAAGCATTTCTTTCTTCCATTTGACTTAGCTTCAGCATGATAAGACCATCTTAAACGCCTTTGATAGTGTTTAAGAGGGAAGTGCACTGCAGCACAGGAGAAACAAGGGCCTAAAGCACTTTTTTTTAGATTGGAAAATATAGTTTATTTAAAAAGTAGATTAGAGAAAGAAAGAGGAGATTCATCTCCCCAAGGTAGGGGAGGGAGAACATGGCCCATGGCCCGGCCAGAGCTCAAAGAGCCACATGGCTAGGCCAGGGCTTAACAAAAGCAAGACCAAGGGCCTAAAGCACTTAATTTGGTCTCCCCTCCCCCACAGCTCTGCCACTTACTAGTTGTGTGACTTAAGGCAGGATATGCTAACACTCTCTAAGCCTCAATTTCATCATCAGTAAGGATATGAGGATAGTAAGTACTACCAAAAAATGTGTCTGTATACACATACATACATATACATCTTATTTGTTGACAATATTGAGCACTTCTCATGTGCAAAGCAGTGTCTTAAGTGCTTTATAGGTATTAAGTCATTTATTCCTTAAAGCAAACCTGTGAGCAAAAAGGAAAGGAAAGAGTGGTTAAGTAATTGCCCAAGTTTCTCAACCCAAAATGGCAGGACTGGGCTCTAGCTAGTACTGCCTCTGAGAAGTATAACTAACATTATAAAAAGCATCTAGGACAGAGTTTGACATACAGTGAGTACTTGATGTAAATGGTAAGTTCAGGCCTGGCATGGTGGCTTACACCTATAATCCCAGCATTTTAGGAGGCCAAGGCAGAAGGATTGCTGGATCCCAGAATTTCGAGACCAGCCTAGGCAATATAGCAAGACCTTGTCTCTCAAAAAAAAAAAAAAAAAAAAAATTAGCCAGGTATGGTGGTGCATGCCTGTAATCCCAGCTACTCGAGAGGCTGAGGCAGAAGGATCACCTAAGCCCAGGAGGTCAAGGCTGCCATGAGCTGTGATTGTGCCACTGCACTCCAGACTGGGTTTTACTTCTCTGTCTGCTCCTTGTGCTTCCTTTTCACATAAATCAATAATCCGATTATCTTAGAGTAGCCTGGAGAACTAACTAAATTGGTATAATAGAGCCCAGCGGGGAATAACTAGATGATACAAAATCTTACAGATGTGTGTATACATGTAAAGCCTACTAACAAATATAACAGACACATAAACAGACACACTCTTGCTCTCCTGCATGCACACATATGCAAACATGAAATTCAAATAAACCTCCAAAGAAAGTCTCCTGGAACAGCCACTGTCCACGGGTTTATCATTGATATCGATGGAATATGAACTCAGGTCACCAAACTGTGCAGCGTTTAGGGACAGTGAGGGGAGGAGGTCAGATAAGAATAAAACTTATTGCCTGCCTTCAAAGGCCCAGAATCCACTGGTGGACTCTTTGATAACTCACTATAATATATTTTGTGCTATGCTAGAGGTATGTAGAAAATTTTATGGGAATGTAGAGCAAGAAACAATTTTGCCTAAGGATTTACAAAACAAAAGTGATTTCTTGTAGACACATTGAACTTCTCCATGCAAAGATGAGGACGAGAAGGGCATTCCAGGTTGAAAGAATGAACAAGTAGAAATATGGAGGCATGAAAAGCATGCTAAGAGCAGGCAAGGGGCTAAAACATATGGTGCCCAAAGAAGGCTGGGGAGATAAATTAGGCCCTAATTGTGAATGGCTGCACGTATGTCTACTAGGGAGTTTGGACTTGATCCTGTGCAGTGCAAAAGACAGATAAGGGTAGAAGGCACTCGTGAAAGATAGGTCAGTTGAGATTATTTCAGTAACCCAGGTGAGAACGGGAAGTGATCTATACTAATGTAGTGGTCAGAGGAATGACTAGGAAAAGATGATTTAGAAGAAACTCTGTAGGTAGACTCCAACAGGTTTAGTAACTGAAGAGATGTAGGGAGATAGGAAAAGGATGAATGTATTCCAAGATGTGTCTAATGACAATAGTCTACATATTTGAAGATCTTAAGATTTATGTTTGCTCAAAGAGAAAGGAAGGGAGGGAGGGCGGGAACAAGAAAAGGAGGAGTACAAAAAGAATTGTTTCAATTCGAGGGTACCAAGAAATTTAAGAGGCTACGTTATACTGCGTTACAGGAAGGGCACCTAAAGGAGCTTGTTGGCACCCAAGATCACTTCCCAAGACATAAACAAAACTTTACTCATCAGAGTTCCCTTCCTGCCTTCCTCTTCCTTCTCCCTTCACCCTCTCCTTTTTTGTTTCCCTCCGCACCTGTCTGTGCTCTGTCCTAGTCCAAAACCCATCAGCAGAGCTGAGCGCCACAAGGTGGGAAGAATCCACAATAATCTGCTCTCCCATTTCATTCACAGTAACATTAATGTCACAACCACAATTTACTTTACACTCCTCAAAATCCTATTATAAAAATTCAAGTTCTTCCAAAACTGCTTTGTGGGACTTATTTAACCGAAAAGCTCAGCGATGTTTACCTCTGAGCCTGCAGCAGCGCAGTGGAATAACTTACTAAATGGAAGTGGCAGAGACACCTTTATGTTTCCTATGCAAATACTGCTTAGAAAAGCCATTAATGGGAATTATGGAAGGGGAAAGCCAACTAAATTCATGGGCCAGAATAAGCAGGATGACTCAACTGGTCTTCAGGGGCCGTCTCCTCTGCTGGTAATTTTATTAGAACCATTACCAGTGAAAAAATTTTTAGTTTTTTGTAGTGAACTGTAAATTGTTTCTGCTTTCCATGGTATCTTCTTAAAGGGATTTCAGAGGGAATTTTTCTTTGGTTTGTGGAGTGATTCTCTGCAGACTGGTGGAAGTCTTTTGGAAATTTCTGGGTTACTGTTGGGGATTTTTCCTGAAATGGATTCTTTAGAAATGTTTTAGTCATTAATTTTAAGGATAGATTGGAAAATGTCTGCTTATAGGATTCATAAGAATATTATTGTAGTGGTAGCATCTTACAATGGTATGGATATTTCTACTGATTGTTATAAAAACCCATAGTACTGCTTTACTCTCTGCAATAAGTCACTATTTTTAAAACTACCAAAACCCAGAATGTGTTTTTGACAGTTACTCATAACCCAACTTATTTTTGGCAGAAGTGCTATGAAGTTTTTCTTTTTTATTTATAAAAATATATTATCTGTGATCCTGGGAAATACATTACAAAATGATGTGGAATGCACCTTAAAAACGTGTTTATCTATGAGACTCCGCAAAGCTTCATAGTAACTATTGGGATGTAACATTTATTGTGTTCAATCTGTGCGCCATTTATTTTATTCAAAAGTGCGTTTCTCTCTGTGAACACTAATTTGAACAAAATTGTACTTTAGTGTTCACATCCTCCTTAGAAAACTTCCGATCACATTAATAATGCTGGCCATTCACAATGGCAATACAAAAACTCCCTTAACATTCTGCTCTATTACTTCTCGTGCAGTCAATGTTTAGACACTAGCACCTACAACAGAATGTATTTGGAAGATGATGGATATGAATAGAACTGGTTTTAGTTTACTGATAACACTATCTAATGCACAAAGCTTTTATCTTATTGTTAACCTTTCAACGCAAATCGTTTCCTTCCGCTATTTCCCCTGCTTTGTCCTAAGTTTCACAGAGAGTCTTCTTGGTTTGCAACTTTGGTGTTTTCATAGGGCCACGTTGTCCAGGCTACACTAAATTGTAAGCCCCTTCTCTCTGAATTCCACACCCTGCCTTACAAAAACACACCATTTTGCAGATCAAAGAGAGACGATTTATGCTTTCATCCAGCTGACGGACGATTAAATTAAAACAGATCAGCAGTGTGGTGCATGGGCAGGTGGCTCCTACCACCACTGTCGGCCTCAGAGCGATTAAATTGTGGCGGAGATGGAGGGCCTTCCGCTCCCATTCCCGCACTTACAGATCAAACGGTGACAAATGAGATGTTACTGCTCTTGTAAAGCAAGGCTACAATCTGTCAAAATCCAACATAATTTGTGACCCTCTGTGACATCCTCTTTCTCTTTTTTTTTTTTGACATTTGAATACAGTGATTGTACTAGAGTCAAGTCCATTTAAGTGAATATAGTCAATTCTATCTAAAGGAATACAGCCTGTTAGCTCCAACATGGAAGCTGAATATATATCTGGTGAGTACTCCAGCGACCCTTTGTGTTAAGTGCATACCATTAACAATGAATTCTGATTTTTTCCAAGTTATATAATTTGATATCTTGACAGCCCAGACACTTAAAGCACTACTATTTGTTTTAAATGGCTTTATTTTATTGTTTAAATGTCAGTATCAAAATAAAGTAATGCATACAGTCTTGTCAGTTCTTAGTGCAGGGGAAGTGTTCCTGTTGAGAAGAGTCTTGAAAGAGTTGGTTCTAAAAATGGACTCAAAAGTCAATTGCAATGTCTCTTGGCTGAATCCTTAAATGACTCATGAAACATATTTATACCGCATTTTCTGTTTAGCTGGTGCATTTAATAAGGCACCGAAGCATAAACAGCAAAGGGAGCATAGCATTTGAATTTACTGAAGTTGACATTATTGCCAGGTTTAAAAAAATACTGACTATGGGAAACAGTTGAGAAATGCACAATACGACCCATGGCCCAAGTAAATTAACCCTCTCGTGTGTTTTAATTGTACAATCTACTGGATTATTATCAGTGGTTTTAGTCCTAAAGGATGAAAATGAAAAATTCAGAGACTGAATGAAGGTGATTTGTAATCATTTTTACTACTAGAATGGAGGGGAGAGTGGTTTGTTTCTCTCAGGCCTTCATCCATTCAGACCTGTTTGGGGGTTTAAGCCTGTCATATTTTCAGAACAAGTCTTGACTTTCTACTTCAAAGTGACTAAAGATCTTTTTCAAAAGACTTTTGCTGACCAAAAACCTTTAGGCAGGTTAACACCACCCTTCAGGGAAATCACTCTAAAATGACTTTGTTTACAAAGAATAAAAGTAGATCTAGACTCTTTGAGCACCTCTTTTCTAAAGAAATAGGGCTATCCTTTAAGGTTCTGGGGCATACTTTTCCACTGTGTAGCTCACTCCATGATCTATTCTGAGTGGGTGTGTTCAGGTTATTCCACTCATCCTGGTTTATATCCTTAACTCAGGGTTTGTTTACACACGTTTTAAAGTAACTGTCCCACTTGATGTATGATCCCTATTAATAACTTGGCTTCAGAAACCCAGCCAGCTATAGGGCAGACTCCAGTTCATGGCATTTCAGAGTAATCAGCTGGGACTGAGAAGTCACCTCCATTTTTGGCACATGGCATTGTGATAGACACTAATCTACCCTTATCATGATGAACCTTTTTATCCTCTCTGGGCTTTAATGTCTGTCATCATCCTATTGTTACCCATATGTGGAAAGGAAGAATATAGTCCATCAGACCTACAGTCCTTGCCTATTTTAAAGGCAGGGTCTCCTTCCCGGTCTGATCACATTATAGGAGTCATGTATTTGCTTTCTATGGCCTGGAAAAGGTGTTCCCTCCTCCCCCCTCCCCACCTCTACCCCCATAAACAGGCTCCAGGGCCTATGGTTAATACATCTATTTTGTCAAGAGTATACTAGGCCTGGGCGCGGTGGCTCAAGTCTATAATCCCAACATTTGGGAGGTTGCCTGAGCCCATGGGTTCAAGAATAGCCTAAGCAACTTGGCGAGACTTCATCTCTACGGTAAACCAAAAATTAGCCAGGCATGGTAGTACGTGCCTGTGGTTCTGGCTACTTGAAAGGCTAAGGTACAAGGATCACCTGAACCCAGCAGGTCGACGCTGGGGTGGCAGTGAGTGTGCCACTGCACTCCAGCCTAGGTGATGGAGTGAGACACCAACTCAAAAAAAAAAAAAAGAGTATACTAAGAGTGCTGCAGTGGCTAATTCCAGAAGATGGTCCACTGATCCTGGTCCCACTACTGTGTGCTCATATATAGAGACCTAGGATGTAACTACCACAAAGCTACCCTAACCTATGGGTGCAGGTGGCTTCTGTTGTCAGTGAAAGCCTACCAGGAGGTTGGGAGCAAATTAAAAGTATATGATCTGAACCTGTTGGGGGATGGGTACACTGACACACACAAAAAATGCAGATTTGGCTAATGTTCTCTTTACAATAATCCTTCCTAAGTCAAAAAGTGCCTGTTGAAAAATTTTAGAGGGTTGATTTTTCCCCCTTCCTTTCATCTATTTCTCTCCATCTTGTTTATACATGCAAATGTGTTAGGATCCTGTGTTGATCTGTACCTATTGTGATGAAAAAGGACAGTCATTCAGGCTTGCCAACTGGCTCACATTTGTTCACAGATTACAAACTCCTTTGTGTGAGTTCTGTCTAGCTCGTGTTTCTGAAAAGGCCTTTGCTGATTTTATAGGCTGCCACAAACCACTGAGCTGATCTCTTCTCACTTTCCTCCCTCTTCTCTCTATTATCTCTAAAAGAACTTCTTGCTTTTGATGTAGCTTCTCTATTAGACACAGGGGATACAGGGCAGGTTTTCACCTTTGCCTGTAAGCACAAGGGGAGGAAAGAGTAAGGTGGCAGAAATATTATTAACTTTAAAATCTTCCCTCTACCTCCAAGATGAGAATAAATGTCCCCCAAAGATTCCCTGAGATATGCACAGACAGCTCTTTTCCCCATAGGACTCTCCTGTCACCTCAGGTTTTTTTCTTCTTTTTCTTCCTTTAATGGAATATAAGACTCTCAGTGTATGTGGAGATCTTTTCAAATGAAACTACTGCAATGCATCTGTCAGATGACATTTTCATAATATAAAACTCATCCGATCTGTTGCTTTTCAACATTTTCAGTGTTTGTTATATGATGTCAATTATATCTTAACTTCCCTCACCCTAACAGTGTCCCAGAGTTTCATTAATTTCATAGCCAGCTAGAACTCAGATATTCCCATTTAACTTCTCAAGCAACAGAAGAGCGGTGCATGAGTGGCTGATGTTAACTAAACCAAAGGCCACTTGAGAGTGACACTAAAAGAATAGTGGCTGAAGGTTATAAATAGGTGACACTATTTATAAAGCATAAACAAAATGTTTCATGATGTGTAACATAAAGCCCAAGCAGTCATATTGTTAAAAACCTGTTCCTGCACCTAATGTCTACATAAATAGCAGCACGAACACACTATCAGAGCTGCTTTGTTTGGCCTCAAGCTAATAACAGGCATGGGAGATGAAACATTTCTTATTAATTGCTGGTCTGCCTTTAGTAAAAAAAAAAAAAAAGGTAGGGGTGGAGGACTTACAATGTGAGGAAATATAGTATAACACAGCAAAGTTCAAAAGAATCCAAATTATTTGAACATTCAGCAATGATCATATACTGTAGTACTTAAATCCAACAATAGCATGTTGATAACAGGAATGCTAATCTCTTGGCCTTAGCCCCACCCAGCACTTGTTGCTCCTGAAAGATTAATGTTATCTCTCTATTTAAGTAACTCACATATATGTCCAAAATTAGACTGTAAAGCAAGAGTCTGCTTGGCTAGAATAAAATGGTTTTTAACATCAATTTATAAATACTCTGAAAATGCAAGTCACTTTCCCTCAGCTGAATAGCTAATGTGTTACAAGATTTTGTGATACCCAAACCATTGGATGTCAGAAAGATTTAAGTTCAAATCAACATGCATTTATTCTATGGTACAGCAATATGGAAAGCTGATGGCATGAATATTTTACGGTAATGCTTCAATATTAAAATCCCCATATTGAGATTCTAGAGTAACATACAAATTATATTTAACCATCAAAAAATTCATTGAAGTACTTATTAGAGTATCAGTAATAATAGTCATTAAAATTTTATGATCACTTAAAAGAACACTAAATAAAGACAGTTTAGCAAATGCCCTATTTACATATTTTAACAAGACTCACATAGTAATATCAAAATCACATTGAATTTGAGAGTAAAATTAAACTTGCCCTCCAAAGAAAAGATACATTATGAATCTACCCTGATGGGTTTGCTTGTTTTCCCAATAGTGAGGTGAATTGCACTGACTCATTTGTGCTGCCTTTTTGGACCAGCTGCAATATTATACAAGATCTGACTAAGAATCAGGGGCTCAATCTATGGATAAATAACAGAATTAACTAAGCAGGCTATACAGGAATTGAGTCTGCAACCTTAGCCTCATTTGGTAGCACGTCCTATTTTGCTCAGCTAAAAACTTACACATGTACCCACCAAATTTACATATATATAAATAAGTAATATGCATATAACTTTTCAGACATATGTATAAATACACACAAATGACTTGCTTTCATTTTCAAAATTTTAGAATATTTATGCAAGTTGTGGTTCTTAGCTGTTCTGATATTTAGGGTATTTACAGTTGATTTCCATGGTATGTTAGAAATGCAAAAGAAAATAATTTTCAAAATTGTGATTCTCAAAATTTGCAATAATCCAGGGAAGAGCATAAACCTTACAAATTGGTGAGATTTGTTTTCTTTGTCTTCTGTGTTTAAGATTAGGAATGATCACCATAAATTCAATGGGCTTGAGTGAGCAGTAGGTCACTAGAAATTCTCAAAGAGAGATATATGTAGGTACTCAGGGAAGATGGGTGGCCTGGGGTCAACAGCCAAGCCTTCTGAGAACAGCCATGCCATTGACACAGGTCGCTGTGGCTTCCTTGGGACGT
The DNA here is from genome assembly GCA_963574415.1 of Tarsius wallacei. NCBI lineage: Eukaryota > Metazoa > Chordata > Mammalia > Primates > Tarsiidae > Tarsius > Tarsius wallacei. The sequence goes on along the minus strand of CAUYQG010206537.1, from coordinate 40,448 downwards.
GTGATTTACTGGCCAACACATCCACTAGAAGCCTGTAGACTCTGTCAGAATTGGAGGCTCATGAGTGGCAAATTAATTTGGCTGAGCATGCAGCACCACAAAATCCTATGAGGAATAGGATGTATGAACTTAACTCTTCCTTGTTTAATGAATTTACAAAATATGGAACATTATGTAATCATGAAGTGAAAGACTTCCTAAGATCAGACAGTTCTGACATTTGGGATTTGTGTGTGTGCTCACACTTAAGCATATGTGTGCATGCTCACATGTGTGGAAGGGGGAGATTCGAGAAATTACAGAGATTACTATAATCAGAAATTTACAAAAAATATTAAATTTTAAGCAAAATATCCAATGATGTTTCCAGATCATTGTAGTTTGTCTAAACAGGCAATGAAAAGATGCCATCAGAAATATTTGGGGCCACCTTCATTCTATTGTGGATAGCAGATTCATTAAAAAGCCCATTATCTTCATTGTCCCTGATTCCTCACTTCAAAGAAATGGGTATTCAAGTGTTTTAACTTTCACTGGCTATCAGATAAGTAGGTTTAAGCAACAATTTATATGGCAGCTATAGGGGCTCTGCAGTTAGAACATTAACTTTTTTCTTTTTCCTGAAAAACTGTAACACTAGACTAGAAGTATTGCTGTACTTGAAACATGCAATGATGACTGAAGACAAAAGACCACAAACGATATATGGGCCTTTCTCCTGAAGCATATTTACCTTCCCAATCATATTTTTGAGGTTCATGTTAAAATATGATTATATTTTTCACAGCACGAAATGGTTTGTTTAGCTGAAGAGTTAATAGATGCCTGAGAAACTGACTTGATAATTGAATAATCCACATAGTACACCCAACACATGTGACCAGCAGAGAGTCAAATTTGACTAGAAATACCTACTCAGCAAAATACCTTAAGATGTTTTTAAACTGAAATGTTCATTCAATGTGAATTAAAAAAACCCTGAGTATGCAACACTCTGTCAAGAAGCACACAATTTCTCCAGTATGGTCCTTCTCAATGTTTCAAAAAGTAAAAAATAATCCCTTTTGATTATCAAAAACTGTACAAATACATGCAGAGAATAATTTCTCATATAACAGCACATAGTATGGTGTAGCTTTTCAAGGTCTGGGCTCAAGCCAATTAGGAGGCTTGAATCCCAGCTCAGTAACTTATCAGCTGTGTGATTCTGATAAAATTATTTAATGTCTCTGTTCCCCAATTTTCTCATCCACAAAGTAACTTTAAGATAGTCCCTAATTTATAGCACTGTTTTGAGAATGGAATAACTTAATACACATAAAGCATTGAGAACACATGGTCAGCTCTAATTGTAAACCACCATTGGTATCTAATATAATTTAAGTTAGTCTGTCACCACAGGACCAATTAGCTTGTTTGAATGTTATGTTGCCCTTAGAGAATCCTTTTTATCTACTCAATTTTTAAAATATACTCTTTCATTCAATTGTTCATTTTCTCAAAATGAATTTGAAGAATTTGCCAGCCACTTAAGGACTGGAAAACCAATGAAAAAAATTAATAAGGCCTACTTGTAACAATAAGCATGCATTTTGGAGGGCTGGAGTAAGTGAAAAATACAAGCCAATCCTCCCTTCACCTCTAATTCATTCACATTACACTATTGTAACAAAATGAACAAGGGGTTTAATCATTTATATGTGACCCTGGAAAATGCTTAAGATGTATTTTATTTGACCTAGAGGAAAAAATAGTATTTAAGTAATGCTTAGTATTTAAGAATTTAGAAGGTACATTTCTGAAAGGTGACAATCTCCCTTCATTTACTGTCCTTTGATCAGTGTCTATAGTGACCACTTGGAACATCTTTTCTACTTAAATATTCTCCATTTTAAGAAAATAGTTCAAGGCAAAGCAGTATTTTGAATGATGTAGAAAAGGGGATTGATCTCTAAATATGTTTGGCTTACAAATCTGAAATCTGCTATCCCTTGAGATAATACCAATATTGACATCATGTTTGGACACCAGATGTCAAGATGCAGGGTGTTTTCCAATGATGATTCCCATCCCATTTTGCATTTACATCATCCAATGAATATGGATAAGATCCTGGAAGCAGCCCTGGATATGTACCCACAGCAGAAATTTAATGTAAGTAGCACATAAGTGGTATTTATATTTAAAATTTTGCTTACTTATTCTAGGCTAACACACTCAAAATACTAACCATGACCTACCCTATCAAAATGGGCAAAAATCTCATTTATTGTCCAATTTAAAGAATTTTCTTTTTTTAATGTTTTATTGGAAAATTATGTCTGCCTAACTCACGGCAGACAAAAAAGAAAGTCCCAATGATACGTACTTAAAAGACTTTTGAAAAGAGGTACAATATCAAAGGTGACACACAGTAATTACTTTTGTCAATTCCATACATCTATTCAAAAGAAGGTCGTAGGTTGCAGCCTTGTGTGTTGTTGCTAGGTGAGGGAGAAGGAGATGGAGAAGGATCTTAACCCACATGTTTGTGATAATAAAGCTACGCCCTTAGAAGAAAGGTACTCCTCTTCTCTAGTCAGCATCCAAGGTTCTCAACGATCCCGTTTCCACACCATCATCTTGAGGAAGCAGAATGCCCCATGACTGATCAGGCCATTTGGGGCACCAACCATAGAAGACAAAATTTGACTCTCCAAAATTATCTTGGCTATGTGGTTCAGAACTGCAGACTGATGGCATATGGGGATTAATCTATTGCAACAGATGGCACCACTGATTTTCCTGATAAAGTGATTATTGCTCCTTCCAACAATATTCCCAAATCCAGTCAGACTCTGGGTCAGGTTAATTCTGCCTTAGGAATGTTTCTCAAGTCTATCTCTTTCTTTCTAGTCTCACTACCAGCAATCTGTGTGGGCTCTCTCTGTTTGACATTTGTGATACCTGCAGTGATATGCTCACTACACTGTGCCTATCCTTCTCTCCATTCTGCCACCACAGACACATGTGCACCCATGCTTTCCCTGCACAAAGGCCTGAAGTAGATGACTACTATCTACAGGATTCAGGGCAAATATTTGGCTTGGAATTCAAATAACACCTTTCATGAGTTGGGCCTTATCTACTTCTCTATCCTTATCTCCAAATTCTACAAAAAGCTGGCTGCAGCCATAATGATACTTGCCATACTCTGAAAAAAACCACATGAGTTATACCCATGTGACTTTGCTAACCACAAGGACCTCAATGGAGAAAGTCCTTCCTCCTGGCCTCCGCAGTTCCAAGAACTAACATTTGTTTAAGAATAGTAGAAATTCTACTTCTAAAGGACTTCTTAAAACACTCTGGTCATCTTCAACCATTTTAGGAACTATTACTCTCATAGGGAATGTCTGCCATATTTATCTAAGATCTTGTCTATACTTTCTTCAGTTATTACGGTCTTTTTTATTGTTGTTGTTGTTTAGCATTCTTTGGTTCTTCTCAGTGGAATCTTCAGCCCTTTAGGGACATAGATACCACAAGTGAAATTCCTGTACACATTAGATAGAGTGGTTTATACATAATAAAAAATGTGTTTACTATGTGCTTAATAAAAGAAATGTGTGCCTCCCATATTAAATAGCTCTAATGGAAAACAAAAATTACACACAAACACACACACACACACACACACACACACACACACACACACTTTCCATAAGATGGTACACATAATTATTTCATTAGTAGGACATGCCTTTGTTGGTATTCTACTTTTTGTAAACTCAATTTATAAGCTCAGAATTTTCCTGAAGAAGAAATTTCACTCTGGTAATAGATTTCTTTTTCAAAATACTCTGCATTGATTTGAGCCTTTTGAAGTCTCAAAATAAATAATTAGTGTATCGTGAAAGGAATTCTTCTATTTTTAGATAAAAATACCACTTATTGGAAATGTGGAAATAAAGAAGGGGGCTATTGTCATGGAAAGTAATCTCATACTTCTCACAGACAATATCATCATGTTTAAAATATTCACCCTTTTTTCTCTAGAAGTTCAAAATATTTACTACTATATTTACAGTTCAATGCAACTTATAAATTTGGCATCAGTTAAAATCATTAAACTCCAACTTTTAAGAATAAATATGATATACAAAACAGAGAAGATGTTGCTTGCAGCATCACTCATATAGGTGATATTATTTTTATCTTGACAAATCTCTCTACCTTGTAAACAATGCACCCATACATTGAGACCAGAACATACTGATGTAAAACATCCCCTGCACCTGTCCTTCTGGCAAAACAGAAGAGGTATCAATGACAAAGCTCTGCGAGAGAGGGATCACAGAAATTGAAGAGTTACTTTATCACTTTTGAGGGTGTCAGGAAACTTAAAACTAGCCAGATGATTACAAATATCGAAAAGGATAACTAGCAGCACTGAAAACTTACATATGTCACATTCAACTACTACTGACTTTTCTGGAGACATAACTCTGAATGGTGTTAAAGTTAACAGTAACTAACAGAAACATACTGAGGATTAGACAGAGTTGTGTACAGGATGGAATGGGTATAAAAGCCTATGTATGCTTGTATAGCAAAAAAGCACAGAAACACAAACTAACATAAGACAAAGATACGGCCAAAACAGGGAGCAGACATTTACTGCAATCAAGTGTATGTATTCATGTGGTTCAGATGTACTATGTCAGCAGGATCCCTATTTATAACCCTACTAGCCAAGTCCATATCCTCAGACCAACAATATTTGGAAAAGATATGGAACACTATCTTTTTCTCCAAAATACACTTATGTCAAGTCCAGGAAGGCACAAAAAACCAAGACTGTTCACCAAAGCCTGGTCTTGGTCTCTTTCTCCCATAAATTGTATGCAGTAGGGTGTTAGAGCACTACAAAGCTGAAGAAGAATCAATTATTAGAAACATGAACAGAAACATACCTTTGCTCATTTCCAGCAATACTCTGAGTCTCTGTTACTGTGTTCAATTATCAGTGCAAAGATGAAAAAGCATTCAGATACTTAACGGTGTCTAATAATAGTAGACAGTTTAGAACAGAAATAATTCCAGACCTCTAAGAAACCTGTCAAAATTTCCCAGAGGTAAGAAACAATGACCTATGGTAGACTGTGGCCGTGACCCTGAGGTCCAAGTGCTAACTCTAAAAAAGTGCCATGAGATATTCGATGACAGCTGATCAAGACATCATTTTTATGCCCTATTTGGAAGAGATAATATACTTTGAAATGAATATTCAGCATACATGCCTTCAATTCCACACAGAAATTCACACAGAGACACAGGGGGGGAAAATAACATTCTTTTTATTCGTGAGTCAATACATGACCTAACTTACATCTCTATGCTATGGCTTTTAAATTATTTCCACTCCTGAAGTTCTCACTCATATTCTACTTTCAAATTTTTAATTGCTTGTAAGTCGTTTTGATTTGGATACCCCATTATCACTTAAAATTCAGCACATCTTAATTAAACTCATGATAAAATGCATAGTCAGTACTTATCCAAGACCTCAACTCTTGGGACAGAGAAAGTACTCTAAACATTTGTTAAATAAATTGCTGTGTCTTGGCTTATCCATTTCTGCTCTCAAATTCTCCGATTCTAGTTTCCTACTTTGCTTTGAAATAACTGAGTCTTATTAAGTTGTTCCCCTCTTTGGACCCTCATTCAAACACTCACCAAATTTCTCAATTCCTTCTTCACAAAGTCAGTCTGATCACCTTATACCCAGACCAATGAAACTGTCTCCTCCTTTAGCCCAATTACCAGCTATTTTTCCCCTCTCCTTTAATCCAACGACTTCTACAGGATTAGGATTTATAAAAATAAAAGCTTTGCTCTTTTCTCAGAAACCCATACTAGCTCAAAATTGTTATATCAACTCTAAACCATTGCCTCTGTCTTTTAATGTCTCCCTTAACTGGAACCATCCTACTTATCAATCCTTATCACCTATGGAAATTTCCCATAGTGCTGTTTGATCGCTTTTGTTCTCATTACACTTATGCACATTCTTTACTGATGCTCTGTTGGAAAAAAAAAAAAACAAAAAACAATACAATGCCATATGAGTTGATTCCATATAGTACAATGTTGCTTCCAATTTTTCTCCTGGAAACATCATGATTCCCTACCCAAACACTAAATTCCAGGTGAATAGAGATGATATAATACAGAAAGTAATATACTATGGTGATTAAGATCCAAATTCTGCAGTAGACTGCTCGGGTTCAAATCCCAGCTGTGGCACTTAAAAGGTATGACCTCAGGCAAGCCTTTTAACTTCTGTGTCTCAATATCTGTCCTTATCTACAAAAGGAGTGTAATAATAATATCTACTCACTGCAGTTGTAAGAGTCAAATGAGCTTACGTATTCATATAAAGTGCTTAGAAGTATACATGACATGACATGGTTAATCACTCAATTATTTTTAGTTATTATTATATTTCTTCTAGTCATTATTCACTGTCTCTCTCTCGCATGTTCTCTCTGTGCATGTGTGTGTGTGTGTGTGTGTGTGTGTGTGTATGTGTGTGTGTGTGTCTTTCCCCCTCACAGTCCAGATTGAGAGAAGAGCTATCCATGCTCATTACTTCTATTTCATGGCATACCATCTCATCCTCAAAATACCACTACTTGATTTCTGCCCACACCATTTGAAAGAAACTATTCTTGCCCAAATCAGCTTTGACTTCATTGCTGCCTAATCCAGAAATACTTTCAGTTCTTTTAATTGACCATTCTACAGTTTTTCACATTTTTCCACTTCCTCCTCAAATCTTCATTCCTGTGGTTTTTGTGATGCCACATTCCCTTGGGTTTTCCTTCTATACCTCTGATCTTCTTAATCTCCTATAAATTCCCCTTCTCCTACCCTTGATAATCAGTAATCATAGGATTCTGTCCTGAATTCAATTATTGTCTTGAGTTTTAAACAAATTTCCCCACTGGGTATGGTGACTCATGCCTATAATCCCACCGCTTTGGGAGGCTGAGGCAGGAGGATTGCTTCAGGCCAGAAGTTCAAGACCAGCTTAGGCAATATGGTGGGAACTTTATCTCTACAAAAATTTTTAAAAATTAGACAGGCATAGTGGAACATGTCTGTAGTCTCAGCTATTTGAAAGGTTGAGGTGGGTGGATCACTTGAGCCCAGGAGTTCGAGGTTGCAGTGAGCCATGATCATATCACTGCACTCCAGCCTGGCAACAGAGGGAGACCCTGTCTCAATGAAAGAAAAAAAAAATCCCATTCACTCACTGACAGCTGCCAGTCTCATCTGCAACCCAGATCTCTTCTAGCACTCTATTCTGCCTACTAGATACTTCTCATCTATCCCACCTCAAACTTAGCATGTCAAAAGCTATAGGCATCTCATCTCAGGTGCCCTGGGGCAGTGAAATGCAGCCCCATCCATGAAGATGCCTGTGCCTGTGCCTGTCCCACAGCCACCTACCACATTCCATCCATTCCACCATCTTACTACCTCCTCACTCTGTTCACTCCTTTCAATGTGGGGCTAGTATTTTATTTTATTCTGTCATTGTTTCTACCCTAGATACTGCAGCAAGTAACTGGTATCTTTGTAACTGGCCTTGCCAGCTGTCTTATACCTCGGCCACATTGCCCTCTGACTCATCTTTCTGAAAATGAGAATCTGGTCATATCAGCCCCCAGGTTAAACCCTTTCTTGGGTCTCCTGCAAATGTCTGGATAAAATACAAGTTCATTAGGGATGATCTTCATCAGGATCCTGCTTACCTTGCCTGCTCCATCACTCATCGTTACCCTCCTCAGACTCCAAACTGAACCGGAATGAAGTACTGGCCATTCCCTAAAGACGCCATTCTCTCTAGTAGATTCTACTCCTTCTATTTGGAATTTTCTTGTTTTGCCCATCTCTGCTTTCCTACCTAATCCCTACATGTCCTTTTGGGTTAGTTTGGATGTCACTCTACAGTAAGCCCTCCCTGATTTCTCAAACTTGAATTAGACAGTCCTTCTTGGTGTTTCATTTGTACCTTCTGCATACCCGTAATATTAAAATTCTTGCTATTTTGTAATTTCTTGCTGTTCCTCTTATAGACTGAATTCTTTAGGGACACAATCCATGTCTTATTCATCATTTTGTCCACAGTCCACAGCAAAGTAATAGATACCTAGTAGCTGTTTAATATGCCTTTATTAAATGAATGAATCTAACTGGAGTTCTCAATGCATAATTGGCATCATCATCATATTTTGGCCTAAAAAATGTTGAATTCACAACCAGCTTGCATAATATCTCCGGAGAAAGAGACAAATAATAAGGCCACTCTCTCCAATAAGGAAGAAGTCTTTGGTAAAAAATATTGGTGGGGTGGAAGTGAAAGAAACCTTGGGAATAAGTGATTATATCATCTTGAGGTTTATAACAGTGAGTGAAGGTGATGCTAAGAATGCTCATTTCTGTACCTTAGAATGTAGGATATGTATATATGTATATATAGTTATAGTTTTTCAAAAATCCAGAGTGATGCTTATGACATATCAAGAACTATAAAGCTGCCCATACGACATGACCGTTTTCCTTCCCTTTAAAATTTACCCTAAGGAAATTATTCAAGCAAATACAAACACTATGAAGATATATAAGATAGTCTTATTTATAATAAAAAAAGGAAAAAACAAGTGATCACATGAAGCAAATAATTATGTGAATTACAACATTAGCTTTTTAATGGCAAGCCATTTAAAAAAATACAAAAGTATTTGTAAGAAATAATGTATACACTATGGTTACAATTATAAAAATATGTAGGAATAAAGAAATCATAGAGGAATAAAAATAAACATTATATTTTCTATAAATTTGCTTTCAAAATGGAAAAGTTAGAAAATAAAAAACAATATACATAATAGGGAAGTCAGTTTTTAGATATCTAATCATGATTTTTAAGATCTGAAAATTATTATGTTTTAAACATAAAATCTAATGGTTTATAAATACTAGGTTTTATGTTTTTAAAACATTATATTTATTACAGCTGGGCATGGTGGCTCATGCTTGTAACCCCAGCACTTTGGGAGGCAGAAGCGAGAGGATTGGGTGAGTCCAGGGGTTTGAGATCAGCCTGGGCAACTTGGCCAAACCTCATCACTACAATAAATAAAAAAATTAGCCAGGCGTGGTGGAGCACACCAGTGGTTCCAGCTATTTGGAAGGCTGAGGTGGAAGGATCACCTGAGCCCAGCAGGTCAAGGCTTCTGTGGCCGTGAGTGAGCCACTGCATTCCAGTCTGGGTGACTATGAGAAAAAAACAAAAAAAAAAACCCATTATATTTATTACATATTGAATTGCCAACAATTTCAAAGGGAAGAAGAGAATGCAGTCTCTTCAAACTCCAGTGTGGCTAATGGTAATGTCAAGTAATCATTTATTGAACATCTGTTATAGACTAGGTTTTTAAAAATATGTTATCTTTACCCCTATATTCATTGTAGCACCATTCACAATAGCCAAGAGATGGAATCAACCTAAATGTTTATCAATAGATAAGTTGGTAAAGAAAATGTGGTACATATACACAATGGAATACTATTTGGCCATAAAAAAAGAATAAAATTCTATAATTTGTAGCAGCATAGATGGAACCGAAGGTCAGTATGTAAAGTGAAATAAGCCATAGACAGAAAGACAAATAGCATATATTCTCATTCCTATGGGGGAGCTTAAAATGCTGCTCTCATAGGTAGAGGGTATAATGATAGCTACCAGAGGATAGGCAGGCAGGAGGATGAAGAGAAGTTGGTTGATGGGCACAAACATACAGTTATAGAAGAAATAAGTTCTAGTGCTTAACAGCACAGTAAAATGACTATAATTAACACTTATTTGTTGTATATTTCAAAATAAGTTGAAGTGAAGATTTGGTGTCCCTAAGATAAAGAAATGATAAATGTTTGGGGTTATGAATATCCTAAATACCCTGCTTTGATCATCACATTGATGCATGCATAAAATACCACATATACCCCATAAATATGAGCAATTGTTATGCATTAATAAAATTGTTTTAAAGATTACAATACAATCTTCAGTCCTTACCATCACTTTACAAAGTAGGCACTGTTAATTACATTTTATAGATGAGGACTTTGCATCTCAGAGAGGCTAAATGGCTTATGCAAGACTCAAAATTACTAAGTGGTACAGTCAAAAGTTAAACCAAAGTATGCCTTGGTTCTGGCCTGGAACTTTTCTAACACACCACCCTGCTGCAAGTCACTTTTTCACAAATTAGAATTTTAACAAACAAACAAAACATGGAAGTAAAGGAAGTGGAAAATTGTAAAAATCAAGATAAAGAAAAAAATTATAAATAAGAAATGCATACTCCAAAATTCACCAGGCTTATAAAAGATGTCAGAACAACAACTAGCTTTTAGTCTGTTTTAATTATCTTGCTTTTTATTTGCTTAAGAAAAATGGTTAAAGTATATACTTATTTATTTTTTGTTGAGGGTCCTCCTTCCCATCACAAGACAACTAAAACTGAAGACTTCTTTGAACTCTGGCAGTGAGAGGATGGGTATGTGCTCAGCCAATGAGAAACCTCTATCTGATCTCTGAACAAGGATTATGAATTGGAGCAGAAGGAAGTGTTGAGAACTCACTCCAGGACCACTGCAGCAGCATCCAGTGCCCAGTGAGAGCAGTTCCCTTGGTAGCCACAACAGTGTCCTTAGAGTGATATTTCTCTAAGGACAAACAACGGTCAGTCACTCAGTTTCTTGCAGGCCCTCTCCATTCCCTGAGCCTGTCTCTCCAGTATCCCCATTGATTGCTGAGCCACTGATCTTCCTGCCCATGTCTATTCCTTTGCTGTTTAAGTTAACTGACATCAATTTCTATTGATTGCAAGAGTCCTGGCTGGTAAAATAGTGTACCAGAACATATGGCCAAGTGATAGCAAACTATTTTGATGCTATTTTTTCCCATCTGTTTCTCCCATCAAAGAAGATGATGAAGAGTGGAGTAAAAGTGAATAAATCACAAACTAAAATAATAAGAAAGAATCTACTTTAATAAAAGTCAAATTTCTAGACCCAGAGAAATCTCATATAGACTACTAGAATAATGCACTCATGAAACCAAGGAAGCACTTTTCTTAATCATTAGGAAGCCATGGGAATAAAAGAATTCCATTTACAGATGTGATCATCTTTAGAGTCTCCAAAAAAGGAGAAATAGAAAATTTTATAAATCACAGATTCTGATGAGTATCTCTTACTAGATATTAGAGTGAATTAGGTTCAGAGCCCCATAAGCAAACATGCGCTCACTCAAGCTCACAATAGAAAAAATAATTGTCTTTTGGTGGTGAATTTGTCTTCCTCCCTGTATTTTGCATTTCCCAAATTCATTTTCTATAGTTAATCCTTTAAAATGGAAGGAAAAAATGTAAAGGTCAAACCATATCATACCATAAAAGACCTCCTATCCTTTTTTGATAGGGTTATTCTCCTAGTAGATGAATGGAAAACCACAGACATCATGACAGTACCTTCTTCAAAGTACTTAGTAAAATCCACATGAAAATCCTGTGGGCAAGACAGAATCATGTGGAGTGGATGATAGAAAATTTAGAAGGATTTGAGGCTGAGTGATATTTAGAGTTAGGCAAACGCACAGCTGGATGTACTATCATACTCAAATGATGTATATTAATAAACTGATGTCAATTTTCAGGGAAGAAGGACTCCAGAAGTGGATTAGAAATTTTTACGAAATGAAAATTTCAATATTAGTTACAATCACTTTAAGATAAAGAATTTTGAGCTTCAAGTCAGTAACAAGTAAAAAAAAAGAAAGAAAGTTATTATATTTACAGGTGACGCAAAGAAGTACTTAGCTTATGAAAAAAATAACAAAGTGACTCTACAGGATTCAATCCAAGATTTTAAAAAACTGTAATAATGCTAAATGTAAAGTTAAAGATTAGGTAAATAAAGAGTAAGAGAGTCAAAACTAGAAAATAATTCATGAAAAAAACACCCAAGGATAGGAGGTGATGAGAAGAATAATAGCGTGGACAGTGCAGAAATTGTCATACTATCAATAGCAGCCAATAGGACAGGCACAGTGGCTCATTCCTGCAATTCCAGCACTTTGGGAAGGCAAGGATAGAGGATAGCTTGAGCCCAGGAGTTCGAGACCAGCATAGACAACATAGCAAGACCTCGTCTCTACAAAATATTAAAATATTAGCTAGGTGTGGTGGTGTACACCTGAGTCCCAGCCACTTGGGAGGCTGAGGTGGGAGGATCGCTTGAGCCCAGGAGTCTGTGGCTGCAATGAGCTGTGATCATGCCACTGCCCTCCAGCCTGGGCAACATAGTGAGATCCTCAACTCAAAAATAACAATAATAATAATGAATTAATAAATAAATAAAATTTTAGAAATAGCAGCCAACAGATCTCGGTGAGTAATATTGAGTCCTAAAACACCACTATTTTACACAGATCTGAGAAGCACCATACTTCTAAGAAGAGCATTTAACAAGTAAAAAATAATGAAAAGAAGGCAACCAAAATAAGAGCTCTGAATTTAGTTTTAGGGGAGAACTAAAGGCAAAAGATAGCTTAGCCTGGAAAAGCATGAAGGAGAAAAATAAGCAATTTCTGGTTTTGCAAGCATTGACATATTCACAAAAGTATAGACTTCTATGTGACTCTGCAAAACCGAAGTAGGAATGATCAGCTCAGCTGATGTGTGAGAGAGGCAGTAACGTCGTTCAGATGAGAGAGAGAGAGAGAGAGAGAGAGAGAGAGAGAGAGACAGGCCACGGACAGACAAATAGTTTGGGATTAAATGTAACAGCACCATACCACACCTTATTCTATGGAGCTGAGATTTACTTTTCTATATCTTTGTGCCTAATGGCTCTGCCAGAGCCTAAGAGACTTAAGGCACAAGAAAACCATCAGTCCTGGGGTTGGTGACCACTAATATATATGGGAGGGCAAGGAAGTCCTCTAGAGCAGAGTTTCTAACCCATGTTTAAGGCACGGTTTCCAGAACTGAAATAAATGTTACATGTAATTATGATGTCATAATTTGATATGAAAAGTTTTGTCAATAAAAAATAATATATACTATATATTATACACAATTGTACATAAATTATAAACAAACAAGCCAATAAATCAATCACATCCAATCTATATAAAAATAACTAAATTTCGGGCTACAAATTTTAAAACTGTACCCATAAGCTTAGAAATCTCCTCAGTCGTTGGTGCTATTTTAAAAAATTTACAAATTTCCTGGTCATTCACAATTCTTCCTCTTTCACCATTTCCCTCCACCTCCAGCTCCCCACGCAGCCCATCCCTGGACTTCCTTCCTTTTCTTTTTGGTCATATCATATCTAGTTCTTACTCTCTCAGAGGCCATCTCAGCTCCCTCAACACATCTCATGCCTGCTTAGTTCACTTCCACTCTGCTCCATCTAGTGGAATGCTGATTTTTACAGTGTAGTGCCAGCTTTAAAAAATAATAATAATACATTATACTCTACTTGGCTGTGCAGGGTAGGAAATAAACATAGGAAACAACATCGATATAAAGGTAGCAACACTTTTACTTTAGTCAGATGAATTAAGTCCCATTTCCCAAATACCTGGACAGAAACCAGAATTCTGAGAGCATGTTTATGTGAAGAAAGTGGAAACATGTTCAATCCAACAACAGCATTAAGCTCAATGAGGGCTATTCCATCAAGAAATAAAAGACAGCAAATGGTTGTTTGCTCTTTTATAGAGGCTTTGTTGGTATGGTCCTATTAATATAAATTATTTGGTAATTGTGACATACATGCTAGGAATCATTAAGAAATTGTTTTCTTCTTGTACTGAATTATAAGAGTTTAAAATATTAGGAAAATAAAAACATTCCTATGCTTTGATTTTTGTATTTATGGAATGTGAGGTATGCTTGGAATCACTTGAAAATTAATTTCATCACAAAAGCATGGGTATGGTACTCTGGAAAACAGATTATTCTAGGAAGATAGCTATTTTTCAGTGTTCCTGATATATGAGCTACACAGCAAATCTAGAGCTTCATGGTGTACTTTCTTCAAATGTATCTCAGCATGATATCCTAATGATTGGGAAACAGATTTTTAGAGCTGGAAAGAATCCTTGAATCTGGAGCCACAAATGTTAATTCATGCCCTTTCTATATGCATAGTGAACACTCTGTGTGTGAATACAAATAATTCTGGTGAACTGATAGGTTCAAATCTTAAGATTCAAGCTAAAAACCAATTTGGATGGGTTCGGTAGCTCACACCTGTAATCCCAGCTTTTTGGGAGGCTGAGGCAGGAGGACTGCTTGAGGCCAGGAGTTTAAGATCACCCTAGGCAATATAGCAAGACCTTATCTCTATTTTTAAAAATTTAAAAAGAAAAAAAAAAGTCAATTTGGAGTAAATTCCCTTATGTTCTTATTTCTGGAGTTGAGGCCCATGAATGAGCACAGACCTGATTATTACCATCTAATAAATGAAAATTCTTGTTTTAAAATTTGATTGGAGACTGAAGATCATAAAAATAAACCAGGAAAGAAAGGAATAAAATTCATTCTGAAAACAATAGCAAGTTTATGTATACCCTACCCTCATGCCTGGCTCATTCATTCATTCCAAACCTGTAGCCATAGTGTTCTTCCTAAAAAACATAAGTCTAATCTGATCCAAAATAAGAAAAAACAAAACCTTCAAAAACTCCTCATTAACCTTGGGCGAAGTCCAAAACCCTTAAATGGATTTCAAGATCCTTCATTATCAAGTTCCTGACTCCAGCCTCATCACTGGTAACCTGCCTCTTCACACCACCCTTGACCCTGTGGCCATTCTTAGCAACTTTCATTTCCTCAAAGGAGCAAAAGTCTCTGTAGGCCTCTGAACTTGTACATTGACTGACCTCTCCCCTTGGAGCACTGGCCCTTTCCCCAATCCCCCACCCTTCGATAATTAATATCGGCTCATTCTTCAGGTGTCACTTTGCACATTTCAAGACTAGGAAAGATGTCACTCTTATGTGCTCCCATGCCACTTTGCCCTCTGTCAACCACCTGCTACACAGTGAACTCTTAAAATCCTGTCACCATTACTGCTTAGAACAAAGGAGGTCGTCAATCTGCCTGCGCTGAACGAGTCAATGAGTAAAGGAAGGAATGAAACTAAGACGCCAGGGAAGCATTAACACATAACACAATGAACTGGCAGTGGACATTTCCAAGTTCAGTTTACTAAACATAAAATTGAGAAGAAAAACTTTATGCCTAAAGTCACATAATTTTGCTTATTGAGTGTACGTGGATATAAGATACCACTATGAGGAGCAAACTGAATACATAGAGTAAGTTAAGTCAGAGTGGAGTAACTCTGGAAGATAAGACATTTCCCTATTGGACTTATTAGCTCCAATATCTAAGTTACTCCCTGGGGAGGATTTGGCTCTTATATAGTGAGTGCTAACTTTTTTTTCACCAGAGCAGAGTCTAATCAAGTGTGTAAATGCTGCAATACACCAAATGACAGAGGAGAACTAATGTTCCTCTTGTGGGTTCCTCAAGTGTCTCACCACCAGGAAGTAACTTAGGCACTGAACAGAACAGGGATCATTAGAAACAGTTATGCAAAACTTATGAACAGAAATACCCTTGCTTTATATGAAGGTTAGAATTTGATGATCTTTTTTTTAGGTGCCCTTGGGGTGGACACTTAGGTAAAATACCAAGTCTTACCCACAATCATGGGGCGCAAAGAAAGGAAAAAAAAATCTGTTCCTGCAGTGGTCTTTTGTTGACTTCAAACATTACTTAAATAATGTTCTCATTTTAGATATTCTAGTGGGTTCATTCTTCCCATGAAAAAATTTTAAAAGAAAAAGGACCATACATATACAGCAATTTTTGAGGCCAATTGTTTCCCCTCAAAATGCCCACAAAAAATGAAAACTCTGACACCACCATTATAAGCAAAATCCTGGTGATGTTACTGAAAACATTGGGGAAATAACTTGACTTTTAAGCACATATTACTTTTTTACCACAAAGTCAGGATTGGATGACAAGCAAATAGTAAGAGAAGTGCTATGAAAAACCATTTGCTTCATGACAGCAACTTTTGTGAATTTTGATTTGTAACTTCTCAGGTTCTTTCATGCTCTGTGAGCAGAGGAACTTCAATGCCCTAATCACAAGTATAGATTATCAGCTTGAATTACTGCTCCTTTCAAACATAGAAAAATCACTGAATTACAGTAAGACTTTGGAAGTCCTGTCTACTTGCTCACCAAACTTCATTTTGGCAATTTTTAAACTGTTAGTAAAACTAACACACACACACACACACACACACACACACACACACACACACTTAAATCTTATAGGAAAAAGCTTCTACCTCTGCCAAATTTCAGCTGGGAACAAATTTTTATGGCCAGCTAATAAACCTGCTGAAAACAGGAGTTGATAATGGAAACCCTCCCGAGCCCTTAACTACAGTGTGCACGGCTATAATAAAAAGAATTAATGCAGTCAATTTGTACTACTGTTCTCGGAACAAAAAACCCTATTTCAACCACAGTCTTTTCAAAGCTGATTGGCAGCCCTGTCCATTTCCCCTCTGCAGTGTTGTCAGGAGTCTTCAACATGATAATGAGCCTGTCACCATATTCAAATAGCCCCGTGACAGCATGTTTTGTGAGTGTGACGTCCACTGCAAAGGCTCTGTCAAAAAGCACCTTTCAGAAAATGAAAAGAGAATGCTTTCCTGATGATAAACCTCATTTCTCCATAGATAAAAGAGTGAGATTTTTCATCAGATTTTGTCAGTGTTGTGTTGCATTTATCTCTTCAAATATTCCTGTTTTCTTTTTAAAAAATATACATAAATTTAGATTTGTCAATGACGGGGGTAAAATGATGATGAAACACATTTTCTGTTTTAGAAAGCTGAGTCCATAAGGTTACCATAGAGGGAAAAGGGGAAAAAAAAAAGTGATACTTTTCTATTGAAAACTGGCAAGAAGAGGAGGATGCTAACTTGTTACTAGTCCCCTAATAAACTTCCAAGTATGGAACTCAAATTCTGTATGCTTCATTCACTGAGGCCAATTGCATCCCCAAAAACACCCACAGGAAGCTGCCATGTTCAAACTGTGTCTCCACACAGTTACTTCCTCAGTGGCACAAGAAAATATGTTCCCTTGCTAATAGCAAGGAGAAAGCTCCTACTTTAGGATTTGAGGGTTATTTTATTACCTTGGTAAATTGTATAGTTTTCTGAATACTGTGAAAATATATTTTTATCACATTTTAACTCATTAAAGAATTGTGTGTGTAATAAAAATGTTTGAAAATCATATTGTTGAGGGAAAAAATAATTTTTTGGAGTTATGAAGAATTCTGTTATAAAAAGTCCAGGTTTTCTAGAGCATCATTTAATTCTCTTCCTTTGTTTCTCCTTCCCTCATCCCCCCACGCCCCCACCAGATGTAGACTAAATCTCAACATGTTCAGTATTAATACAAAAACATAATTTAGGCATTTTCTTAAAAGTGATGTGTGTGTGTATGTATAAGTATATATACAAATATTAAAAATACATATACATATGTATTTATTATATATGCATATAAAAACATTCATACATAGGTACATGTATTATATATACATATATACACACGTAGTAGAAAGAAGGTGAAAGTGTTTATTCTTCACGAATGTTAGTGTCTCAGATTTTAATAACGTTCACATACATGTGCCCAAGGAAAACTGGGAAGCTATCTAGCTTTGACAGTGGAAGAGGTGGAAAGAGGATTGGGATGAGAAAGCAGGGGGACAGCAAGCCAGCAGAACTGTCATTCTCTCACTCCTGAGGTGCCCTCGATACCCCCTTAAGCAAATAAACACACGCAGGAGGTCCTGAAGGCATCTAAGAAAGAAAACAGGTAGACATTGAAATCCAAAGCCTACTTTATCGCAGGCTCTGTGACAATAAAATAATCTTATATTTTAGGTAACACATGCTCTGCCCAGTATACTACTGTGTGATTTAATTCATTAGTATTCCTATATTAAACTACACCCAAACACTTTTTAAAAGATATGACAAAACACACATAACCTTGTGTCTAAGTACCTTGACTTTAGCTGGTGGTTCACTGATCTAAGTTCCATTTTAAAGCAATATTTCCTTTCACTCCTCTGATCTATGTGACTTATGTATCTATATGTGATGACAGCATGTGTGAAACCCTTTTGCTATGCAAAAGCAAGGGAATAACTGGAATTTTCATTCTCCTACTTTCAAATATATACAGTCCTAGTTATATCTCATTTGAGTTGAAGTCTGAATATTCTAAAAGAATCTATTAATTAAAGAAAATGATAATTTCACATTTTTGTATATATCATACATAAAGCCGACATATCTAAAGAGTTTTCTTAACTAAACATTAATACATTTTGGTCAGGGAGGGGAATCTCAAGCTTGGCATTGGAGGTTATCCTACATACACTGGAGAGGATTAAAGTTTCAAACACAAAAACCAGATTTTTTTTTTAAAACGTGTGATTTAACTTTATTAGTCAATAATTAGCGAAGCTAAAATTATTGAAGAGTTTCTAGGTTGTTTTTTTTTTTTTAATTCTGGAGTAAGGAAAAGCCCCAAAGAAGAAAAAAGATGGGAGAGGCTCCCCAATATATGTAAAGTCAACGCCTGAAAGAAAGTAAAAGTAACTCACTGAGGATCAGCAACAAATCCGACTGATTTTAAGTTTGTCAGCTGGAGGGAACTATTATAAAGCCAATAAATAGAGCTGTAGACAGCTGGCTTTGTGCAGTATCCTTTTCCTTTGCCTAAATGTTTAAACCACTGGTTTATTTGGGATTTAAAGAGAGAGAGCGGGAGATCTCAAACTGAGCTATCCCCAACATACAAAGCAAATTCCAGAATCTTGAAGACTTTCATTGTCTCTGAAAGTCATTGTCACCACCCTAATCCCCTCATTAAAGCTAAAGAAATGCTGGGATGGCATTAAAATGAATGCAAACCATTTGCAGCAATCTCCTGCTCACACCACCTCCAAATGAAGGCAGGCACATTGCATAATCCAGGCAGCAAGAGCTCCTGACAGGTGGATGATTTATGCTCATAGTCAGAAGAATCGGAGGGCCTGCGGAGGAGACAGCATGAGCAAGGTGGTGGCGAGACAGATGCTCTCAGTGGGCTTGCAGGGGCTGGCAGGCTCCAACTAGTTCAGGTGCAACCTGGACACTTTAAGTGCTGAACTCTTATTGCCTAGATTCCAACACTCTGATGTGCCATTTGCAACATTATATGCAATGTACACACCGAATAAAGTGTCAAATCCGGCAGGCGCTGTATACGTGAGGCATATACCTCTTACATACGTAGATGTGATGTACACAGTGGCCCAGCACATAACTGAAAGGTAACCTATTTTTGTCAAATGATTATTATAATACAGATGTAAATATTCTGTAGCTTAAGAATCTTCAGTCCTGAAAATTTTAGCCTATGTATGGTGAGTAGAGAGTGACAAGATTTCCTAACAATTGGATCAATACTAAAGATTGCACAGTGGGATTAGGAGAAACACACCTCAGCAGAAAACCGACATTCCTGTCAATTATATTAATTATTTTTCAGATACATGACATGCTTTCATGACATTTTATTCTGAGAAAGCATTTGAATATTTGAGAGGAAAATGAGCAAGCGATGGATAAAAGAAAGGATCCTTAAAGGGTTGAACTGCTTTGAAATCAATCTTTAAAATAATTTTCCAGAATTTCTTTCATTAGCCCCAAACAATAACAATCTGGTAAAGATTATGGTATTGGTTAAAAGGGTAGATAAACCTAATTACAGCTATTGACGACAAATTACTGCTACTCCAATCTCTAACAGAAGGTATTAGCCAGCATTTTACTGGTCAGCAGTAAACCACCACTGCACAAAGAAATTCACTCCATAGATCTACAAAGAACTCTAGTGATCATTTTTTTTCCTGCTCAGCCCAGTATCTCTGAGGCATAAAGCTTCAGTCATCAGTGAAAGAAATAAGCATCTAAATGTACAAGCTTCACGTTAACTCAGATGAATATGAGTTTACTTTTTACTTCTAGATACTGTAGGGTCAAAGGTAGAACTGCCAGTGAGAATTAAAGATCCCTTTAATTAGATAACAGTATTCAAAGACTTGTAAATTCCCAAGAAGCCACTTTGCAAAGCAAGAGTTATAGTGTTCTCCTGGGAAAAAAAAGATGGGCAGTGGGCTTTTTTTCAGCTATTCACCACCAAAAGAATTTTTGAAAAGAACAAAATGAAATACATTGTAAGTAATTCAGAATGCCTCCAGACTTTACAATTCTCCCTAGAGAAAAAACTCAAACAATCTAAAGTCTTCACAAACTACATCCAAATCCTTTTTCTAACTTCATTAAGCTCTAGTACTTAAAAATCGTTCATAGCAAGTACTTTAATTAGAGACGAGCCTGTGCAGAATGGCCAGATAGGAAGCGCATCCACCTAGGAAGCAGACTGCCCAGGGGGGACAGTCTCCGACTCACTGATGCAACTGGTAAAGGGACAAACTGGGGTGTTCATACATGTCCTCCTTCTCCAAAAGAAAAGCGGGGGCGTGGGTTGGTGGGCTACAGAATACGATTCAAACATCATTCTGGCCTCATCAGAATTCTGGCAGTTTACCATTGGATATACAGAAAAAGAACAGAAAGTGTGTTAAAGAAATCAAGTTTTAAGGGGAACAGAAAACTAAGTCATCTGTACTATAGAAACCTATTTTCTTCCCTTATTTTGTCTCCCCTCCTTTCTCTCTCTCCCCTCCTTTTTTCTCTTTGCCTCCTCTCTTTCTCTGCACTAACCCTTCCAAACCCCACATTTTGAGAATGAAACCTTTTACCAGCCATGAGAACTATAGTACAGGCACAAAACTAGGCATTAAAGCCCATAGGTATCACAGAGAACTTGAGGTTCCGCCGTCTATTTTATGGTTTGGGCTCAATCCAAGGGTTAAAAGGTGGTCGGGGAGGGGGACAAAGAGGATAATAGAAAAGAACAATTCCTATGCATGAATAATTTGTACTGGCTACTTCCCCAGCTGGAATAATGTCTTTGAGGCAGAACTTGAGAAGGCAAGTAATGAACTCACAGGTTCTAAACTACCTGCACCTTTGAACCTAGGTTGTTTAGACTTCACAACAACAAATAGTTTTTAAGGGACAGCATGGTTGTTAAGTATTACAGGTGGAAGTGAAAGCCCTCTCCTCACCAATTATTCATGTTTTTTTTTAATCTTGAAATGCTGGAGCTGAATGAACAGATTAGCATGTGCAAAAGTAACTAGGTGCCACAAATTACACCTTAGAAAAAGTTAGCAATGTCTGGGTGAGAAGTGATTCCATGGATTCAAGGTCATTTGTTTCTGGTCCATGACAGACTTTCTTGCTGTCGCCCCACAAACCACGGAGGGGTCTCTGTAATTCTGGCAGGTTTTGCTGACCCTGCCTGTCACCTTCAGCTCTCCTGCACACAGGAAAGGGTCTTGGGCCGGAGTCACACAGAGCATTATCGGGGACCTGTGACCCCTGCGAGTCATGGACAGCGAGCAATGTGAAGACAACTCAGGCCTGCTGTGAACACAGCACTCGGTCATTTTGGAGGGAAAAATAATTCCCTCCAAAGATGACATTTGAGACCAAGCAGAACAGATTCCTCTTTGGTGTAGCCAAGCAAGGTCCTAAACATTTGAGCAACAAAATAATAAACAATAGTGATGATCATAATAGCTAATATTTACCAAGGACTTAAATGTGTTAGACATTGTGCTAAGCATTTTAAATACATTGTCTTATTTAATCTTCACTGCAAACTCTGTAGAGTAGGTATTATTATTATCACTGTACAGATGAAGAAACTGAGACTAGTGACATTCAGAAATTTGCCAGTAATCGGCAACTTAACAGCAACTCAGGGTCGTCTATTAGCAAATTCTATAATCTTAATAATGTGCTATGTGGAATGTGTTTATAATACAATTACAAATTATCATCTTCACTTTTCAAATATATTAAACCTATGACTTTGTAAAATGTCATACTACCTACTAGAATTTTGCTATGTGAGAAGAAATTAATGGTCATATTTTTCCCCTCTGTTTCTCTTAGTCTTGAGTTTCTATAAAAATACTCAGCTCTGAAGAAAAATGAAAGTTGAAGTAAAGAAAAAGAATCAAGTATAGGTATAGGTGCCTGAGTACTTTATCAGTGATCGCTCTCATGATCGAAAGACAGTAGTTAAGGCTCTGCAACAAGCCTCTGCTTCTCTGGCCCGTTAGCTGTTTTCCGATGTGCAAATGACTCTGGTCTCCCAGGACTGTTTAAGAGTTCAGCTGACTACAGCACTGTCTCCTTTTGGGTTTCCAGTTAAAATCAATGCATTAACTGAGGCTGCTAGTTAGATTCTGTAACTGTAAGTCAAGTAAGAAAGGTGAGGAAGGAAAGAATTCCTAGCTTTATAAGCTTGGGAACTTTCAAAGAGGCCAGTTCCTGAGTGGCATTAAAATAGAAATAGAATTACTTATAAAAGCTGGGGGATTTTGTTCTTTCCTACCTTAACAAAACTTTTGATAGATTTTTGCTGCTGGAGCACATAACCAAGTAGTTAAAGATTTGTGAGATAACCAGGAGATTCTCTAACATTTCTCAGGCACACAATGTTTGAATTGAATTTCTGTTCCTTTTACTTTGTCACCATTAGTGAGGCTTTATTTTTCTACACTATCCCCTCCAGATCCTAATTAATGACTTCTGGGGATACCTACAGACATATATAGAATCGTTGAGAAATACATTTGTTCACAGACCACAAATTTGAACCTGTTGACTACAGAGCATGAAAGTGACGCTACAAACAGAAAATGAAATCATCAGACAACAACCTGGACAGCCTCTTGGGGACAGATGCAGGGGACTGGCAGAGTCTCTTCCGCTAAACAACAGGCTACGATAGTCTACATGGAAGGGGAGCTGTCTAGAAATATGAATAGTTCAAATATTATTCAAACCATTTCTAAGGAAAAGCAGAAATACTCTACACAGAAATGTTAAGCAATAATATTCTGGTCCTGAGGAGAGCAATATTTATAGAAATCAAAAAATGTTCTTGCTATCACATAGGCCTCCTGTTTTAGGATGTCTACAACAAGGAATGACGCTGGAATTTGTAAAAACTCCGGGACCAAAACCATTCCCTGAAATAAAGGTCTCCTTCCTCACAAAAGGAAGTAATAGCAGAGAATAGTAGCTTGCATGTTACTTACGTAACATTTCACCTTTTGATGTTCTCATAAGATTAATTAAGAGAAGAACTAAAAAACTTCATTCTAAATATCAGAATGGTATATGAGCTTCAGTGTCACAGAATTCCGGATTAAATCCTGGCTTTACCATTTGCTAGATGTCTGATCTTGGGCAAGTTATTTATTTAAGTTATTTAAAGCAAGTCTTAGTTGTTACCTCATTTATATCTACTAAATTAACAAATGTCTATGAGACGATAGATGAAAACCAGTATCATTCCTCATCTTTTCTTCCTTTTCCTTTTTGTGAATACCAGTTGTTATACTGTCAGGGAAGCCAACATAAATTCAATAAAACAGAATTTCTGAAATGCAATTTGGTCATGGTTATACACACTAAAGGGAAAATATATTCGTAATTTATACACAAATTTTTTTCTAAAAATCATCATTTATGAAAAAATTTTTCCTGCACCCAAGTTATAAAAATGTAACTAAAAGCATACTAAAGTAAGCTTTTAAAAAAAGAAAGAAATTAGTTATATTATATTGAGCATCTACTATGTAATCATTATTGTGCCAGGTACCATGAAGGACTAAAATGAAAAACATAGTTCCTGTGTTCAAGTTGTTTATGCTTTGCTCATGAGACACACTAAGTGAAGAATGAAATATTAAAAATTAATAACACCTGATGTTTTCCAAGTTTACCACTCACTATACCAAGAATAGGACATATATTACCTCATTTAAGCCTCAAAACAATCCTCTGATGTATGTATAATTACAACCTCCATTTCATAGAGGACATACAAAGATAAAGTAACTTGCTTGAGATGGCACAGCTAGTAAGTAGTAAAGTTTGGAGTGAACACTGGTTCTATCTCTGCACTGTCCAATATGGTAGTTACCAGTCACGTAGGGATTATTAATTTAATAAAATTAAAGATTGAATTCTTCAGCTGCATTAGGCACATTTCAAGGGCTCAGTCAATAGTCACATATGAACCCTTGGTTCGTATGCTCTTTATCTATTTGCCTCTGTGGAAAACATGAAGTTAAAATGCTCAATTGCATAAAATAATAATATAATGTAGAATAAATAATTTTCTGCAAGAATAAATTGATATAATTTTAAGTAATCCGGCTTATGAACAATCATACACTCCATGAGGAAAGAAACTCATCTGCCATATTCTCAAAGTGAGTGGTAGGAAGTTATCTCTCAAAATACGTTTGCTGAATAGGTGAAACAAAAATGGCTGAATAAAAGTTTGGGGAAGGACAAACAAATGTATATTATTTGAACTTATTGGTAGATAGCAAGCAGCTCCTGGAAAAAAAAAAAAAAAGAAAACTTCACCACCCCTAACTCTAGATGTTGTAAAAACCAGGATGTATTTTCTGGGATAGTAGATTGAAATATTTATATAGAATGGGCATGGTGGCTCACACCTGTAATCCCAACAATTTGGGAGGCCAAGGCGGGAAGATTGCTTGAAGCCCAGGAGGTCAAGACCAGTGTAGGCAACATAGTAAGACTTCATCTCTACCAAAAAAAATCAAAAAATAAGCTGGGCGTGGTGACGCACACCTGTAGTCCCAACTACTCGGGAAGCTGAGATGGAAGGATCACCTGAGCTCAGAAGTTTGAGGTTGTGAGTGAGCCATGATTGTGCCACTGTACTCTAGCCTGGGCAACAGAGTGAGACCTGGTAAAGCAAGAATCTACTTTTTTTTCAAATACTTCCAAATTATGCATGAATTGATAATAACCTAAGACTGGTTATGGTCAGAGTAATTGCCATTTAATCGGCTTCAAATATATGAATGATTATGATAATGTTGACACTGAAGAGCTTGAAAGGCCTAGAGACTAATGTCTAAGAGATCAGGGAGGTGAATTCATGGGAGGTAGGGGTAGAGAGGGGATAATCATGGAGGTCATAAGTTTGGGAATCACTAAATGGTAACTCAGTGGAATTAAGAAGAAATTTGACTTTTCAAGGAAATTATAGGAACAAAAAAAAAAATGTTTAAAGGCAGGGGGGAGAGAGAGAATGAGGGAGAGAAAGATGTATGTGCTCCAAAAGTTTTGTGTGAGGGAAAGGTTTGATTGAGGGATATTAATTGGACAATTCAGGGAAAGCCACTAAATAAGGGCTCAGGTGGCCTCAAGGAAAACACTTATTATAGCTGAGAATGGAGAGGTAGGCCAGGCAAAATGGACTTGACTTCCTAAGGGGGCAACCTGCTGGCTTGAACTGAGACACAAAACTGGAAATTGGTACACAAATCAGATATGAGTAGAAACATATATTAAACTGGGTAATTTTTACCTCATTCTAATACATTCCACTCCTTAAATTTTCCACATTCCCAAGATGCATACAAACATTAGTTTTTTTTTTTAAAAAAAGTGCAGGCTTATTAAAATTAGAATTAAGCAGCCTATGCCAAAAGGACTTAATTGATGAAAATTGTAACACTTGAGAAAAATAGGGAAGAGACTGTGATCCTAGAAACATGCCATCTTTAGAGAAACGGGTTAACCAAAGGGCAATTAGTAAGAACCCCTCCCTGTGGATTTTGCCATAGCTTGCATTTCATCACAGTCACCTATAAAAGAGGAGTATCTTACAACTGGGGCTTTAAAAACAGTGGGAATCCAAATGCTCCTGTCAAAGGATTCTGCAATGCTTCCTGCTTCCAAACCATTTTCATATTACCTTTTTAAGGGCATGATTTACATTCATGTCAACGTGAAAAAACTCTGAAGTTGAAGTAAAGTAAAAACAAATGTCATGGATAATCAGCTGAAATTCATCACACTTGAGGGTCAGTTGCTATTGTGCCTGGGCTGTGCAGTCTACTTGGGTAAGGCTGAGTGGGAGTGGCAGGTCCTGATATTTGTTCTAGTAGCCACAAAGCCACACTGGCTCTCAAAAAGCACAATCTGCCATTCACTTAAGTCTGGTTTGCCAAGAAGCCCAAGGATGGACTCCCCACTAGTACCATCAGGCTCAGGGAATTTGGCTAGCACCAGGCACCTCAGACTTCTGCCAGCTAATTGGCTTTGGGGAAGCCGCTGACCTACTCTCCACTGAGTGGCTTTTGTGAACCTGGAACCCAGCCTGCTTCTCATCATTGATCAACCTTGGCCAAGCCAGCTGGCTTGTTCCTTTGCAGACAGCTTGCCTTAGGGAAGCTGGTTGGTGACTCCTCAACCTACTAAGCGAGAGAGACTGACAGAGAGAGAGAGAGAGAGAGAGAGAGAGAGAGAGAGAGAGAGAGAGAGAGAGAGAGAGAGAGAGAGAGAGAAAACAAACTAAAGAACAATCTCTCAAAAACAACCAGCACTCACTTTCAGTTGAGGGGAGACTTGGGGATTAACTCAATCATATCTAACACCTGACATAACATAGATGGAGTAGAACTCTGCATAGCCTTAACAAGAAAGGTAACTAAAAAGATAGGAATGGGGACCAAATGAAATAAAGTCAAGAAGCACTTCATTATATGGGCCTAATTCAAATATATACTGGAATTCTTTTACAGTACATTTAAGCACAATGTTAGAAACTTCAATGCCACGTTGACATATGTAAGCATTGGTGGCAAGGAACAAAAATATGTAATCTGGAGACTGGTGGGAAAGAAAAATTCCACATTAAACAGAAGCCTATATGGCTGTGGCCTCCCCTCCTCTGCCCTTACCACTTACCATGCTGTCACTGGACTTCTAGTGCCTGAGCAAATGTTGAAGCAGGTTCCCCCTCCCCTTGGGGCTGAATCCATTGAGGATTTTTTTATAATCCAAAAAGAATAAAAATGTGTAACATATTAGATAAATGCTGTCTTCCTATTTCAAGTTCACAAATGAAAATGACAAATGGGGACAATCAAATAAATAATTAACTTTTAATATATTCCAATTAAATCTGGAGAAAGGAAGCTAAAAGAACTCTTATGATTTCAGTTTCTCTCTCTCTCTCTCTCTTTCTGTCCTCTTAACACAATTGCAGGGAGGGTAGATTTATTCAGTTGAAAAAATTCTAAATGTTGCAAATGGTTAGTTCAGGTGAGAGATTCTATCTACCTCATTTCTAATGTAATTGTGATTTTTAAATATATATATATAATTAGCTGGGCATGGTAGCGCATGCCTGTAGTTCCAGCTACTTGGAAAACTTGAGGTGGAAGGATCGCCGGAGCCCAACAGGTTGACCAACAGGTCGACGCTGGGGTGGCCATGAGCGTGCCAATGCACTCCAGCCTGGGGCAACGGAGTGAGACTCCAACTCAAAATAAATAAATAAATGAATAAATAAATACATTAAAAGATTTTTTCAGAGAACCAGGTATGCAGGAAGTAGACAATGGGTTTTCTAAGAGACGTGAATTATATGCAAAAACATGGACAAATCTTTAAAATATTAGTACTTCAATTTTCCCCATAAATTAAATAGATAAATAAGATAAGATAAGATGACCAACCCCAAGTGGCACACTATGGCCATATCCTCTAAACAACTGAGACAGACAGTGCTCAAAGTCAGTGAATCATACTCATTCCTTTCTAAAAACACAGCTTATAAGAAATGTGGTTCTGAAGTTCATTTTCTAAAAACTGAGCTGAAGAGTAAAACTATGCCACAAGGAAAAACTTTCCTCTATGTTCCAATTTGAACTTAAATAAGATGTCCCTATTTGTCAAACAGTGTTTGACAAAAGCATAGACTCCTAAATGGGGTTCCCAGGAATTGAACAGCTTGAGTGTTACTGATGTTTATTCACATAGTTTATAACTGTTAAGTCATTCCAAAGTTTATGTTGGGATGTCAAGAATCTCAGAATGGGAAGTCATCATAAAAGATATGCCAGTCTAATCCTCACATGATATTTGAATGTGTTCCTTACAACATTTCTCACAGTGCTGGGAAACTTACTGCCTTCCAACACAGTTCATTCTATTTCTGGACATTAAGTGAAGAACTCAAAGCACTGAAATGAGCTCTGGTTTGAGAAATAGCAGGGAAGACTACTTAAGAAATCTTTTAAGAGCTCAGTATCTCATAATACCCATAGGTTCTGAAGAATCCCAAGCTAAATATATAACTGAGTATTCCTAAAGTTCCCAAAGAAAAACTACTCATATAGTAAATAAATATAGAACACAGACAGTAGAATTAAAATACCTGCTACAGAATCCAGACTCCCTCATACACTGTGAGAACTCTGGCAAGTAACAATCTCTCTAAGCTTCTCCTTCCTCTGTGAAATGGGGAAATACCTACCATTGGGGGTCATCGTAAAGTTTAATACAAAATAAAAATAATAAATAATAAAGCACATAGCTCATAGCCTAGTGCATATCAAGCTCTCAAGAATGTGTGTTATTAATCTTTCCTTCAGAATCTTTACTATTCATTTTAAGACTGACTATTCAAGTTTCATAACAACAAAATAGGAAAAAAAATCACCATCTGGTAAGGCAGTATCTCTACATGGAACAAATTTTTGTGGAACCTTAAGTACATTCCCAAATGGCCTAATGTCAAGACAAAGCTCACAAAGAAGGTGCTCTTTGCTGTTGCTTATATTATAACTTGGGAGTTTTGTTTAATACTCTGCATTAATGAGGGAGCTTCTTAGGATAATATTACAACAGAGAGTGCAAGAAATACCAGAGAGGTCAATGCAGTTCTATTAACTGTCATCTAACACAGAAATATTTTCCTTGAATACCATTAAAGCTTTCTCCTTTTCTTTGTTCTGCTTTTTGAAGGCAGTAGGAGCCCAAATTTCCCTACCAATAATTTCTGTTTTCGACTTGGCAGCATAATGATATTAGACTTGAGGAAAAAAAAATCACCTTGGCAATGTCTTCTTCAGAGATTTTTACAAAAGATATTTTGTTAGGATAAATTATACTAAGCAGGCTCTTTAACTAAGCAAAAACAAATCCACTTGTTACTAAATGACCTGAGTAGCTCTATATTTTTTAAAGAGAACCTACCTGGAAAGAGCTACACCCTTTAAATGAACATTTTATTAAAATAGAAAATATGAAACAGAAGGGTAATTAGACAAAGTAAGTTGCTCTTTGCTACTCCTGCTGATAGGGTAAACTCAGAAGACTCTCAGATTCCCACTGCCATGTATAAATCAAGACTCAAGCTGTGGTTGCAGCAAAACAGTTCTGGGATAATTTTTCTTATATCCTGGGGGCTCAGGACAACTGATTGGAGAGATACAATGGTAGCTAAATGAATAAATCTGTGCTGTCTCATATATATGTACTGACGTGTACCCACATCCACCCACCCACACACACACACACACACACACACACATACACACACATACACACACACACACACAAAACCTTGCCTTCTCTAAACTAAAAGGTGGAAATAGGAAATGCCTCCTATGGATTGTGATGAGATATCCCAGAATAAATAGTGTCTCTGAATAAAGAATCCCCTAATGTGACAGAAGAGGAATTAACACCATCTCCCTACTCCTATCATTTCTTCCTCTCAGGGATTTCCTAACCATCAGGTCAACCCTGTTAATCCATGAGTCACAGCAAAAGATGGTCTTTTATTCCATAGAGACTGGCAATTCTTGATAGATTCAAAATGATTTGTCAAGCCAAACGATTTAAGCAAGGCATAGATGACATGACCCTTTGAAGACACAGTGTCTTCGACCTTGTCATTTTGACCTTCACAGCTCCTGAGACACATTACCTTCTTTAGCTCACAATCAGTCCCATATCCTAGTCTGTTCAGTTATCCCATAAAAACCTTGCCTGGACAGATCCCCATCATGATCTGTGTCTCCAGTGGCCCCATCAAACTCTAGGTGAGAGGCCTGTTTATTTCAGATCTGAATCCTAAAGAAAAGTCCCTTCCTAATGAATTTCACGTACACATATAACTTAGCTCAAGCGCCCTTGTTGGACTCATAAACTCTGTTACTTCCTGGGATCTCCAAGGCTCTTTCTCATTTCCCCCACCTCCAAAGGAATATTTCAGCCACTGCTGGCCTGCTGAGTTGGGATATAGGCAATTCACCTAAGTGTGAGCAGGAAGGACCTCTTATTTGGCCAAAGCTACAACAAAGCTAGACATAGAGAACAGGCCTGGGAATATGACATATAAGTTTTAATCCCATTCCCACTTTATCTGCAGTGGTACCTTGGACAAGTCACCAAAACTCTCTGATCCTTGGGTTCCTTAACTGCTGAATGAGAATCTGACATCCAGGGTTCCATTTTTCTAAACTGTGTGGAGTTTTAACAGGATTATTAAAAGTTAATACCCTGTACCCTTCCCACATGAGTGGTGTCTCATTCCAAAAGTCAGTTGCAGTCTTGGCTTTTACTTTATCTGAAACATCAGGACTCATAATTCTACTATATTTCTTACATTGCCTACCCAGAATCTTCATGTTTGCATTTTTGAGACTTTTAAAAAGTGGGGAAAATATGTATACACAACATAGAGCACCCCCTATAGTAGAAATATACTTTAAAGAGTTCAAATCAAATATGAAAATAAAAAATGGCTGACAATAAAATACACAACTATGCTATTTTGTTTGTTTTAATGACTTTTCCTCCAGAGGAGAGGCATTTGGGTAAAGAGGTATTTTTTTATAGACAGTCTTTATAATGACATAAGCTTGTTCTTCTCCTCTTCTACTGCTGTCAATACTTTTATTTTAAAAAGTAACAACAAAACTTCAAATAAAATCTGACTGTTAGCAATCTGTGATGAGATTTCAGATGCCCACAGAAATAAAACTATACCGACTGCACTTCAATATATCGACAAGAGATGATAGGAAGAGTGAGGAAATACTGAGCAAAAGTTTTTCAAATGCTGGCAAAAATACATAATCAATACTTCAGTTCCTAAGTATTTAATTACCTATTAATTGCTCTACTGTTCCGTCAATTCTCATGTCTGTTAACTTTGAGAAAAATAACATACTTCATCCTCTTCTAGAATGATGTAAAGGACTGGAATAATTTTCAATTAACTCAAAATTTACAAAATAGCACAATTCACTATCCACATCTATCAAACCAGTCTCTATTGTAGTTTCAAGTTCATTGATATCATCATCATCATATTATATTTTCATGTTATATATTGGTATAATGTTTCTGTAGACTTCATATCATTTTAAAATAAAACTTATATAATTTTAGTTTAGAAAGTATGAGAAAGAATGTAGTCTACCTACTCCCTGACATATAGAAGTGGAGACTCTTTGAGTTGAATGGATTTGCTCAAAATCACGTTGTTAGGTAGTAGACAAATCAGAATTAAAAGCTAAAGCACAATGTTTTGCCAGACATTTGGGAGAAGTTCAATCAATATTTGTTGAGGCTTATTAAAACTTATTTCTGTCCTCTGATTTTTTTTCCATTATGCTCTGATATCAGAAATTCCTCAATAAAACTTAATGCACCTGGATGAGGGACATATGGGAAACCTCTGTACCTTCCAAGAGGAAGGTTTCTTTTGCTGTGAAACTAAAACTACTTTTTAAAATAGTCTTTAAGCTAGGCACAGTGGCTCACACCTGTAATCCCAGCACTTTGGGAGGCAGAGGAGAGAGCATTGCTGAGCCCAGAGGTTTGAGACAAATCTGGGCAACTTGGCAAGACCTTGTCTCTACAATAAATCAAAAAACTAGCTGGGTGTGTTGGCACATACCTGTAGTTTTAGCTACTTGGAAAGTTGAGGCAGAAGGATCACCTGAGCCCAGCAGGTGGAGGCTGCAGTGGCCACGATTGTGCCACTGCACTCCAGCCTGGGCGACAGAGTGAGATTCTAACTTAAAAAAAAAGTCTTTAAAAATGAAAACAGACCCCCCCCCCCACAAAACTTTAAGGTACTTATGAGCTTAACAGAACTCTTATATTTCTTCTTGCACATTTTAAAATGTATATCATTCGATTATTTTCATTGGTAGAACATTAGTTTCTTTCTTCCTCATCCTTCTCTTCCTCCTCTTACTTCTTTTCCTTTCAAGACAAAAGAATAAGTTCTCCTTTATAAAGCTAAATCAGCAATTAAAAGCATTCTTTACCTCCAGTGTCATTAGTGAAAACTTCCACTTGGGTTTAAGTCCCTTTTTAGCCTTTTTATACTACTATTTCTCTTCACCTGACCTAAGGTCAGATATTAAAGACTCAATTTCCTCATGAAATTTCTGAGCACATTTTCACTTTTGGACATACTTCTTTAAAAAGTTTGAAAGGCACCCCTAGAGCCGTGGACATCGCCAAATAATGACAAATTTTACATGAACTTGAGTTAGTCCAGCAAGTCAAGCTCACAGTGTCTCCTGCTGACCATGTACTAGACCCTACATCTATGTTAGATCTCTTGGTCTTTGCAACAACCTCCCAAGGTAAGTTCCATCTTCAACCTCACATTTGCAGATAAATAGGCTGAAGAAAGTGAGTCTTAGAGAAGTTCTGTAACTCGCCCAGGTCTAGAAGGTGCCCCAGAGTCAGGGCTTGTACCTAGGTCCACTGGGCCCTAATAATTGACTCTTACTGTCTTTGGCCACAATAGCTAATGTTGATCTGGTCCTTCTTCAAGGCTACATGGTAGGCTAAATACTTAATCCGCAGTATCTTACTGGATATTTACAACTCTCTATTTGTAAGTACTATTACTGATGTCATCATTTTACAGATAAATAGGAGATTAGAAAAGTTAACTTTTTTTTTTTTGAGTCAGAGTCTCACTCTGTCACCCAGGCTGGAGTACAGTGGCACACTCACAGTCACTGCAGCCTCGACCTGCTGGGCTCAGGCGATCCTTCCGCCTCAACCTTCCAAGTAGCTGGAACTATAGGCATGCATTGCGATGCCCAGCTAATTTTTTTGATTTATTGTAGAGATGAGGTCTCTCCATGTTGCCCAGGCTGGTCTCGAACCTGTGGGTTTAGGCAATCCTCTTACCTCTGCTTCCCTAAGTGCTGGGATTACAGGCATGAGCCACTGCACCCAGCGAAAAGATAACTTTTTTTAAAAGGCAAAGCAAAAAGCACAATTTATTGGCATGAAATAACTAAACTGATCCTCTATGTTGCCCTGATTCATCTGCACTTTGGCATGCAGGCTCTGGAGAATATAATGGGCATAAGTGCAAATCTTTTGCTCACCTACAAGAGTAAAAGAAAAATACTTGAGTGGCCAAGGTGAAACCCCTCGTGCCCATAAACATCAAAATGTGCTTCAATCCTTTGACCAGTGAATTCTATACCTAAATAAAATAATTATTACTTTCATAAAATGTCTCTTCTTGCTACTGACAGAGAGCAAACCAAAATAGTATGTCCTGCAAAAGGCTTTAAATAACCAAGGAGAGGAATCAAAATAAAAATAAATCTTGGCCAGATTTATAGGTGCACCTTGATTAGTTCTCGTTTTTTCCTTCAAATAAGCAATACCTGAAAAAAATGAAAAGGGCATGTTGAGACCAGATATCATGTAATAGATGGGTTTTCTCTGACATACAGTATGGTATAATGCCGAAAAAAATAATGCTGGCCCATCATTTGTGATGCTTACCAGCTAAGTAGAGCAGAGAGAAAGACAAAGGGGATTTTTCAGGATGCCTAACGGCACCACCACTTGAATTTGAACAAATGATCACTTGCTCAACTGTACTTCTTGAAGTTTTGTTACGGTGTAGCATTTTGTTGTTCTGTCTGACACAATTGGGTTTTTTTTTTTTTTTTTTTTTTTGTGTCAACTGTAAACAATTTTTTGGTCCAAAAATCTTAATGTTAAAATCAAATCTAGTTCATTTAGATATAATTCTGTTGCTGGTTAATGAGAAAGCATATCTTATAAGAAGTTAATTAGGTACAATGTAATGCCACTGGAATTGATTACCCACAGGCAGTCACTTCCTTTTCACACTCCCACCAACACTCAGAGACCTTCTCCGAGTGATATGCCTCGGTTAATAGAAATACTGACCAAAAAAGCTAAGGATTATTATTTTTTAAAGAGTAAAATTCTCATTTTTCTATAAACAACCTTTTTAATAAAATACCTTTTCATTTCCCTCATGCAACACTTTATCTACAATGGATTTGGCTAGTTGAGTAAAAATACCTGTTAAAGGAAAGAAGGTTCTCATCAAAGCTGCTGAAATCTGATTTCATTTCAGATTCTAGAACTAATGTTGTTTTTTTGTTTAAATAGATTTTGTCTGTCAATTTCCAGACCTGCTGTGCCATCAGCCTGTATGGACTGCTGTGGTCAACACGGGGGTTGTAGCAGCAAATTTTATTATAGACTGGTAATTGAATTGAACAGGTTTACATTTGAATAGATTTACTACATCATGATCTCTGACATACTGCATGGGACTGAAATCCCTCTCCATCCATAAAGATACATTTAAGACAGTATCATTCTCTCCAGGCTTAGAAAGCAAGTCTTGAGCCAAGGAGATGGCCAAACATAATTGTGCATTTATATGCAGGATGTAATGCAATATTTCATTGCATTTTTAAGTATTAAAGAAAGAATATTCCATATTTACTCATAACCATCTCATCTTTCCTATTTGGTGAGGGGAAGAGTATTAGAACTGATATTTTGCCATCAAGGTGGGCATTAGGAAGTAAAGGAAAATAAATTATTATTTGAGTATATCAGCAACAACAGCAATTCCCTTGAAAACAGATCCTACAAAAGCTTGATAACAGCAACTGAAGAGGTGTGAATTATAGATAAGCACTGTCCCATTTACTCTCACCAATAATGTTTAATTAAACAGAGTTCACACCTTTTCATTCACTCTTAACCACCCTTCAGGATGACTCCTGCTCAAAATACAATGGAAAAAATTATTTAGGGGAAACTATTTTTTCTCCTTCCTTCTTAAGCTTGGAAGGGCAAATAGTTGAGTAAATTACAGTAGTAAAATCAAACTAAAAAAATTCTATCCTCCTGGAAATGGAGGAGTGTCTCCATGTACTTTAGTTTCTGAAAATAAATCTAAAATTAGGACACATCAATACAAAGCGTTCATTGATATATTACTTTGAGAACATTTTTTTTAATTGATCTGCCTTTTAAAAATGATTCCTGGGCCGGGCTCGGTGGCTCAGCCTGTGGGGGGCCGAGGCAAGTGGATTGCCTGAGCCCGTGGGTTCGAGACCCACCCTTGCAACTTGGCGAGACCTCGTCTCTACAATAAAACAAAAATTAGCTGGGTGTGGTAGTGCGCGCCTGTAGTTCCGGTTAGTTGGCAGGCTGAGGCAGAAGGATCTCCGGAGCCCAGCAGGTTGAGGCTGCGGTGGCCAGGAGCGTGCCACTGCACTCCAGTCTGGGTGACAGAGTGAGACTCCAACTCAAAATAAATAAATAAATAAATAATGATTCCTCAACTTTCAAGGATTTGAAAGCACTTTTAATTAAGCCTTTTTGAATGAATGTAAGTTTAGCTTGAGCCTCTATAGCCCAACTAAGAGGCAATATAAATATAACTAAGACCAAAAATTGAATGTCAATCACTTATCATTACATTAGGAAATATGTTTTGTTTGTTACTATGCTACAAGGCTTAAGGCAATGGTTAAGATACAGTGTTCCACCTCAAAAAAGTAAGCTACCACCATCGTCCTAACTAAAAGGGAAATTCTTTGTCATTGGGTTTGGGTTGTTGTTATTTGTATGTTTTCCTTTATCAAGGTTGTCCTTTGGCAATTTTATGTAAGTTTTGTTTTAGCAAGAAGAGCAACCATATCTGTCTTTTTCACTGTTGCATCGCTGAAGCCCAGAAGAGTGCCTGGCACATGTGAGGACCTTAGTACATATGTAGCAAATTAGTAATAAATGTAAAACATGTTAACTGTGAAAAATCTTAAGAGTATCAAAGGCTATACAATAAAAAGTAACATCCCTCCTCATCTTTGTTCACCTGTGTGACATTATCATTACCTTTAGGTATCCTTCCTCCCACTTCTCCATGCATATAGCCACACAGTATGTATCTACTCTCTACCATTCTTTCTCCTTTCCATCTCTCTGTATGTATGTATATGCGTGTGTATTATCTCTATATATGTATATATATAAATGGTACCATGCTACAAACAAAAACTTGTTTTAGATATACATTTTTTCTTTTTTTTTGCCTGGCCATGTATGTTGGTCATCTTTTTATAAGCCTTTATTATAATGTTATACACTTATTTGTTTATAATTCTTTATCAAGGGAAGAGAAAAGTTGAAGACTAGGAGAATTTAAGAGAGTCTTCTTTGTTCCTAGTGGGCAAGTCAAAGGCAGAGAAATATGGTATGAATTCCATGTATCTGAATATAACCTGAACTACTCATTATCCTATAACACTGTTCACTGTAAAATCTTGGAATGAGAACAAATCAGGAAAAATAATGAGACCTAGTAATGCCACACATCCATTGAAACTTTGGTTCATTCTTGGTGAATTAGTTAGTACTTGAGTTTATTTGGATTTAAAGGTTTAAAAAAAAAATAGAGGCTCTCCAGTAACAACAGAATATACAAACCAGTAAGGCAAGCCCCAGCAACGGAGCATATTTCTATGATGCAACAGAATCAGCATATTTAAATATTTAAGTAATCTAATTTTCTGTCAAACATTGTTAGTTTATAAAACTGAATTTATTTTAAACTCTGGTAAAATTTTCTGAAGAGAAGGAAACGGAAAAATTTAAATGTAATACCTAAAATGTAGATTTACATAAACACAAATATACAGAGATACATAAAAGAACAAAAACAAAATGGTAGGCCCAAAGAAAAGAACAACTTTACTCGAACTCCAAGCTGAAATGTTAGTTTCTCTAGAAATGCTGAAATATACACATATTTCAAGAACTTTGACATATGTAGGATAGTTGAGTGGCAGCTAGAGTCGATGGGCTCAGTCCCTGGCTCCACCAGTTATAAACTATGTGAGCTTAAGCAATTTGTTTAGCACAAAATATATGTTCACTGTTAATATTTTGTGGTTGTTGCTGTTATCCCCAACTGAAAGCAAATGAAAAGTAATTTTAATATCATATTGCAAATTATTTATAGAAGAAAATAAGTCCAAGAGATATGGTTAGAAAGGAATAAAGAATGCTTCAAACCTAAGATTATTATTTGTGTGTGGTGTGTGTGTGTGTGTCCTTAGTCTGTCACCCAGGCTGGAGTGCAGTGGCTTAGGTGACCCTTCTGCTTCAGCTTTCTAAGTAGCTAGGATTACAGGTGCATGCCACCACATCTGACTAATTTTTTGTAGAGGTGAAGTCTTGCCACATTGCCTAGTCTGGTCTTGAAATCCTGGGCTCAGGCAATCCTTTTGCTCTGGTCTCCCAAAGTGCTGGGATTACAGGCGTGAGCCACCGCCACTGGGTTCCCCAAGGTTAATTTTTAAAAAATCTTTCTGTGAACCATGTAATGAGAAAAAAACAGAAAGTCAAGGACAGTAGCCTCCCGGTTTATCTTCACCCTTTGCCTTCTGTAAATTGTAAAGATGAAAAAACCAGAACTGTCAAGCATACCTGGTGGGGTTAGCTGTCCATAAGATGCACCCTACCTCGCCCCCTCGATGTCAAGCAGTGAGCCTTGAGGTGTCAGAAAGTTCGAGGGTAAAGAAGGAGTACTCTGCCACCACATTCAGGGTACTTACTGTTACCCCATCTTTTTCTGATTTATCTAAAATTGGTGTAATTCCTTGCCCCCCCCCCCCGCCCCCTACCACTATTATTAAACCTAAAGTACAGAAATACTGGCAAAGAGCCTTACCTTCTTTCAGCATGCCCACTTTTAAACACTTCATGAAGCGGCAAGCCTGGCAGGATTTACGTCTGCGCTTTGTGATTTCACATTCATTCGTGGCGGGGCAGCTGTATTCTATATTGCCTAAAACACAGAGTTTGAAGAAAAGGAATGGTTAGAGTTGCAAGACCCAGGAAACATAAGCATCCCAAAGTTACTAATGCCAACTCTGATATTCTTGTCCCACCTCCCCACCCTCAAAAAGTCACAAGAGACTTATGAGGAATGTCAGAAATGTCATCAAGTTGAATGGTCTGATATAATCACTACAGATTTATTGAACAATGAGAAAACTTATGGTGAAGTGCCTTGAAAGACGAAGTTTAAAATTAGCCATTAAAATGTTATGCTTAGTCCATCCATGCAAAGTAACAGTCTTACAGAATCCTAGGATTCAAAGGAAATTTTAAAGTAGATTCTGTTCATAAAAACACAAACATCAAAACTCATTCTTGGAGTCAGTCCTGGATTTCTTTTGGTTACTAATGCTTTGGCGCATAAGGTTTATTGTCTTTCTGACATTGGACAACATAAACCTCACTGCGAAAATGATCAGCAGGCTAATCTGGAACTTTATGCTAAACGTCTAGAGGGCAAGGACAGAAATGACATAGCTGTTGCTGTAACACTTTCTAGAGCCTCACAATATAACGCTATGCTTAGTATGTGCTTATTGATGCTGATGATGGTGATTATCATTATCATCATGTTTGTTGTATTATATGCATAATTAATTCCAAGCACTTAGACTTGGCGCAGTGGCTCACACCTGTAATCCCAGCAATTTGGGAGGCAAAGGTGAGAGGTTTGGCTGAACCCAGGGGTTCAAGACCACTCTAGGCAACTTGGCAATACCTCTTCTCTATAATAAATAAAAAAGTTAGCCAAGCATGGTGGTGCGCGCCTATAGTTCCAGCTACTTGGAAGGCCGAGATGGAAGGATTGCCTGACTTCAGCAAGTTGAGGCTGTGGTGGCCATGAACACACCGTTGCACTCCAGCCTGGGAGACAGAATGAAACTCCGACTTAAAAAATAAAAAATAAAAACAAAACCAAAACTGCTCTACAATGATATTTTAATATTAGTCTTCAAATTATTTATGGTAGTACCTACATATTTACAATTATAAGTATGTAACCAGAAGAAGATCCAAACTTTAAATTTTTTCAATTAGTGCCAGTGACAGTGTGCAGGATGTGTTCTGGGGCTGCGTACGGTTCCCCAAAGAAGCTGCCTTTAAAATAAAGCCTCTCTCCCCTATCAGCTCTGTCACATAGTGCTTGAAGGTCTTTCATGACTTCCTAACCCTTTCCCCTTGTGATTAAGTGCATTAGTATCTTAATGAAAATGCATTCTGTTTATTGCCCTCTTGGGAAGGGGGAGGTCATCACACCAAATGCATAAATTGTCATCAGAGACGGTCCGAGCATAATTGCGATTTTGAGGCTCCATGTTTGCAATACTCAGGGTCCATCCAAGTCCCCTGAAACATGCGCAGATTCTAGTAATTAGCACAGAGTCTGCCTGGGACCACAGCATTGATGAAATATTTCAGAGTTAATCACACTTTGTAAACACTGATTTATATTGACTACCTTTCTCCAGACTGATGTCTCCTCATTAAATATCACATTAGCGGACTGCAGGATTGTACAAAGACTCAACTACTCAGCAACTGCTAATTCAACAGGAAGTAATACCTAACCACTTATAACTACTGAAAATTGGTTAAGTATGCATGACTTTAGAAAACACATTATAACTTGAGATAGGCCAATCAAAATTGCTTCACTAAATTAGCATTCTAATCCAGGGCATTTATAATATAAGAAAAGCAACTACTTTTTAACATGAGGTTAAATAATAAGAGTAATGTTAATTGCATCAATAGACGCATACACCATCACCTTCCTCAGTCATATTACTGATGCGATATTCATAGAAAACCAAGGATAAGTCAAAGAAACCCGACTGACTGGGTTACGGATAAGGATTGACAGCATGGTTGTTTCCAGGTTCTTGCTATTGTGAACAATCCTTTGCAGCTTTTTAAAAAAATCAGTTGTACATATGTGGATGTATTTTTAGACTCCTTATTCTTTTCTTATAATTCTTTTTTTCTGTTTTGCCAGTAAC
>CAUYQG010206534.1:0-36288 GCA_963574415.1 Tarsius wallacei | reverse complement strand
GGTGCTTATCTCGTTTTTTCCTTGTGCTTGGGGAATTATGCTCTTTTTTTTTTTTTTTTTTTTTTTTTTTTGAGTTGGAGTCTCACTCTGTCTCCCAGACTAGAGTGCAGTGGCCACTCCTGGCCACCACAGCCTCGACCTGCTGGACTCCGGCGATCCTTCCGCTTCAGCCTTCCAAGTAGCCGGAACTACAGGCACGTGCTACCACACCCAGCTAATTTTTTGATTTATTGTAGAGATGAGGTCTCCCCAACTTGCCCAGGCTGGTCTCGAACCCATGGGCTCAGGCAATCCACTTGCCTTGGCCTCCCAAAGTGTTGGGATTACAGACTTGAGCCAACCCGCCCGGCCGCTTGTT
Source organism: Tarsius wallacei (assembly GCA_963574415.1). NCBI lineage: Eukaryota > Metazoa > Chordata > Mammalia > Primates > Tarsiidae > Tarsius > Tarsius wallacei. The sequence goes on along the minus strand of CAUYQG010206534.1, from coordinate 35,930 downwards.
TGCTTTTTAAATTCAGGGAGACTTTTTAAATCTCACTGTACTCTTTGCTCCATCTTGACCCCCCACTGCCATGTCATCTGTCACTTTAACAAGAATTCAAAATAGTGAGGAAATGGACTGGCCTCCAGAACCAGAAAGGCTTAGAGATCAGGCTTATCCCTGCTTAGAGGGAAAGCGTCCTGGAGATGATCCCAAAATATCACTTTTAAAGAAAAGCATCGTCTAACTGATCATGCGAAATTCTTTTTCGTTTTTAAAGACTGTGTCAAAGATTAAATCGATACCACCAGTTTCATGACCAGAAGAGTTGGTGGGCCCCAAGTGTCCTGACTGGAAAGGCAGCTGGCTTTTCTATGGCTCCCAGGCTTGTTGGTCAGGTGAACTGGGCAGACGGGACCACTGGGTTCTTCCTCCTCATTCAGCTACAGATACATGCCCCTGGCTTTTGCATTGGTCTCGCTTTGCTGGTTCTAGACTAATTACCTCCTTTTGTCAGAGCCCCTCAGAGCTCCTTTTTTTAGGATGCTCAGAGCAGAGCCCACCTTCAGCTATTGGAATAAATTTCACCATAAAGCCCCTAAAGCTATCTACACGGAACACCCACACAAATGACCCATGAAGAAAACCCACAAGCATTTGCCATCTGCTTAATACTAGACTCTCAGTTTTCATCAGTTGTTCTGAGTGTCATATGCAGACATGTAGAGCTAAGGAAGACAGGGTAAAAAGGTAGTATCAAGAATTCCTCTCCCACCCGAGAAGATTTTCCCCATATTTGATTATTAAAATGTCTATAGTTTCTTCATCTCGTGTCTGTGTCTTAAGTGTCTGTGACTATTGCAAAAGTACTGTATGTTTAGTCGTGTTGTCTGCCTGGTGGTACTGACTGTGACCGCTGTGCCCTCTGTCTGTGATCTTAAGGTCAGGCATCTGACTGACCACAAGGCTACCAGCAACAATGTGCAAGCTTCCTTGTGCCCAGGCCACGAGTTAGTCGTGAATATGAGTGCCAAGAAAAACCTGATTCGGTGGGGAAGCCAAGGGATGGAAGAACATTTCTTCTGACTTGGGGCGAAATACTAATTGTTAGACACTCTCAGACAACAAACGGCTTCCCGAGGCCAAAGGAAGCAAGGACAACACTGCAGTATGCTGCAACACTGGAAATGGAAAAGCCTTTGCGCTTCCAGTCCTGATTCTTGATTTTACAAATGAGAAAGATGGAGAAACAGAGAGGCTAAGTGATTTGCCCAAGATCACACAGGTAATTAGTGGAGAAATGATGACACCTTCTTTAGTAATTTTTGGCCTTATCAGCCTCAAATAAAGGGCTCACTGAGAAAGTGACTTTGGTCTGGGATCTGCAGGGCCCATAAAATAAGTTAGAAAGGCTATAAAGGGGGAAAAAAGATTCCCAACCCTCCCTCCCCCCCAAAAAATTACTTCTCAATGCAAAGCCACAAAAGAGATGCTTGTGTTGGTATACAACAGTCCACTGATAATCATCTACATTCTCCCCTGAGATGAAGAAAACTCCCTTGGTAAGTCATGATTTGGTAAATAACAATTTAGTAACTGATGGTTCACAGCTGACAGCTAGAATTGTACCCAATGATCCATTCATCTTAATAAAACCTTATTTTATTAATGTCTGCATAAATGAGAAGTTGATGGCTGAAAATGGTTGTGTACTTATCCGTATGTATAATTTTCATCGGGGGTTCCTTGAGTTAAGACATGCCATCTTATTGTAAGTAATCTCATCAGCAGACGACGTATTATGTTTAGCTCAATACGCTAAGAAGATATAAAAACTTTGTGGGTCTTCATGTGCAAAATGACTGAATGATTTTCTGTATAATTCTGGAACCTTAAATCCTTTTTTCCTGTAATTGTTTGAATGCACTAGGCAAAGTTTTCTATTTCAACCTCTATTTCTCCCCGAATATGTAGAACTGTCCTTTTGCCCACAAAGAGAGTTGGGGCTGTGTGTATGTGGCTGAAGAACCTGGAAGGAGCACCACGGGTGCTGGAGATTGAGGACGCCTTGGCCAGCTGATTGACCTGTCTGGACTCTGTGACCCAGCTAATCAAGGCCACAGATGAGCTGATATCAAGCACCAAAATGACTATTTATGCCTCTCTCACACTCTGATTGCTTTGCACATAGATATAACATTTGAAATGAGAAACATTTTAGAATGTCATTATTGTATTATGCGGTATTTCTGAAAATTTATTTTTATTGTGATGACTTGTTATTGATGACATATGTGTTTGAATAGATGTTTCTATCCTCAAGAAAGCCTATTTTCTTATTGTTGATGACAGTGGAATTACAATGAAGAGCCTGATGCAGGTTAACTGACTCCAACTTAAAGTTACAGTGGGACTCTGGAATTAGGACCCAGATTATGTGTACGGAACCACCAACAAACAAAGTTGTGTGAAAGGAGGAACTCTTAAAAAATACGACTCTTGCTCCGCATTTCAGACCTTTGATTCATAACATCCTGGGATAAGTCCAACCTGCAAAGATTTCCAGGTGATTCTGATATGGCCAGCATTTGGAAACCACTAATATATACATCCAAGTCATATACCATTTTGAACAAAGTAGTTAGATGTTTATCACTCCTCATGCAATTCATTTCAAATTTTCCTTGAAGTTATCATGATATATGGCAATATAGCCACTGTCTTAGCGACTCAACCTTTCAGCCCTTTCGATTGAACTCACCAGTCGCTAATTGTAAGCAAATAGTAACTGATCAGTTTAGTCAGAATGCATGCACACATGAAGATAAATTAGGAAGCATTGCTTTCATATACTTTGCCCCAAGTCCAGATCTTGATATTTTAAATGAAGAGACAGATCTCAGGGCATTCATTCTTATGGTTGTTGGTTTGAGAAACAGGGTGGTTAAATAATTCATTTAGATTAAATTTGGAAGTCATTCCCAGAGCCTAAAATATTTCTCAAGGAGTCTGATTTCTCAACCTCTAGGTAATGCCCAAAATGCAAAGGTCTTCAAACTAAAATGAAACCAATCAAAAAAGGAAATTCAAGGGGCTAGAATCCCTGCTGAAGTTTGACCAGTCTTCTTTCTACAGCTGTGCATATTCAGATCCTTTAATCAACAGAGTTGCCAAAGGATTCCTTTGATTTCCCTTCTATGCCATTCAGATGCAGTTTTAGCTCTTCTGTGTGCTGCTAAATGTTTAACAGCTGGCTCCAGAAAACAGTGGAACCCTGATTTGTAGCACCTACCGATTTCCATGGTGTAAATACTCATTCTAGCCAATTTCAGGCTACTAACTTAATGCCAACCAGCTGAAAATGTAACAGTATGTTTTCAAGAGCCACCAAGGCATGCAGCAGTCTCCCACACAGCACTGCTGACAATTTCGGCGAGTCAGTGAGTACCAAAGCAGGAGATTCTAACAGTGGCTTTGGAGGGACTTGTAAATGCTTTTCCCCAGGGAAGCATTTCCACCTTGGGTCAGTTTTATGAATTCTTAGTAGAAGAGCATCTTATTGGGTCGTTAGGCTAAGGCCCTAAGGTGTTCAAAATATGTCCTAGCCATGTGACTCTTAGGAAGTGCTCAACAGACTCCCAGTACCTTAGGAGATTACCAGGTATGGCATGGCTTTTCTAATTTCTAAAGATGACCTTTCAGGTAACATTCTTTAATTTAACTACTAGTTAAAATAATGTTTGGCTGAATTTTTTCTTTTCTTTTCTTTCTTTTTTCTTTTTTTTTTTCTTTTTTTGTTGATATCTATGCGTGTAGTTTATCACTTGATTTTCCAGTTCTGTAGTGTTCCTTGTCAACATGCCAACATGCTCCTCACTCATCCTTCTAGCAAAGTAAAAAAAAAAAAAAAAAATTCATAGGCATCCAAAAAACAATGCCTGCAGAGGAACAGGGAAAGAACATTACACCCATTAAGCTTATCTGGTCCCATGCATCTGGAGAGACTCTGCGGTTCCAAGGTCTCTACCTCAGCAGAGGGCACCCAGTTAAGCATCATGCCCAGTGTTTGAGAATATGCTCAGCTAGGATTTATTTGCCCTAATGAAAGCTTCTGATGGCCAAGAAACACCACCAAACAGGAACATCTCTGGGCAACTTTGGTGGTGATTGGGCCAACCTTGCGGAGCAAGGAATCATGTGATGCTTTGCCTTTAGCTAAGCTTGTGTGAGACTGGATCCTGAAAAAAAGAAAAAAAGAAAATCACCAACAAACATTTGGTTACTGTAGTCCCCTGACACCGAGCAGTAGAGCAACCGTCCTTCTTCACCAGGAGTTGTGAGTGAGCTTCCTACTGAGTGTTTAGAGATCAGATACCCTGGTAATCCACAGAACAAGCTTTGTTTGCAAATTGAAAGTTTTTCTGGCAGAAGTTATTGTTGTCTATATTCCTAACAAATGACATGTAGCGTGGGCACAAGGTACATCCTCTGTCTCTTTTCCTGACTCCAAAGAGAGACGCCCATAGCTACAACCACAAGGGACATGATGGGTAAGCCCTGTTGTATTACGAAAAAATATATAGCAAAACCAGCCTTGAGGAACCAGCCACTCCCATAACATTTAGCTAGGGAGGTAAGAAAGAAAATTGGACCAGAGAGATTTGGTCAACATGCACTTGCAAATCATTGAAGCACTTGCAAAAACAAAGGGGAGGGGGAGGTTTATCTCTGAAATATGGAATCTAGGCCATTTTGCAAGACAGAATAACTAGACCCCATGTTAGAAATGCTCTTTAACAACATGTCAAGATCCAGATATGAGCCTATACTACTCAGAAAATTGTTCTTACGGCCAAGAGCCTTGGGAGGAGTTTCTTGACAGTCTGTGATCCAATTACCAAACATCAGTAATTAGCATAGAAATTCTCCTAAGACACAGGACAAACATAGTGAAACATCACAATGCACTATCTTTTACTCACATGGGACAATCATGAAAGTCTATAGGAGAACTTCACAAACTCATACGTAATCTCAGGTCATGATTCTTGGTCAACGTCCTTCATGTGGAGACAAGACAACTGAGGTTCAGAAAGCTTAAGTGATTTATCTGCCCAGCTCGCTAACTGGAATAAGCGTCTGGGTCTCCCAACCACTCGGTCTGCTCTACCACACCATGTTGCCTCCACTTGTTAGATGAAAGTTGACAATCCATTGTGAGAGCATAAATTGAAGTCAAGACAAAAGAATGTTTGTGATATCTTCTCTCGCCTAACCTACTTCGGTTTTCCCCATTTCCTTTTAGCATCATTTTAAATAATAGTATATCAATATAGAGTGAGGAACAAACCTCTTTGATATAGTCGAGATGAAACCAAAAGGTCAGAAAGTGGAAGAATGGTGAATGTACATTATTAAAGAAATGAGCAAGAAGTATGTGTCAGGGAAAATAAATGCCTCTTATATTGTTATTACCACGAAACACCCTCCTCCCGTGCACACGTGATGCATTTGTTTTGGAAAATGCCATTTTATGTGGAGAGATTGGTGTTGAAGAATATCTTCCTCCCCGACTACGTCAGAAGTCCTCTTGCCCTTTGGAAGAAGCCACGGCCCTTACGAACCAGACTCACTCTTGCGAGAGGCAGTCTCGCCTGCCCTCGGACATGAGCTGCCAGACCGTGAGGGCCGCAGAGACCTGAGAGAAGCCAGCACTGCTAGACTGAGGAACTTGTAAATATCTTCTGCCTTCTTGGTGAACAAGGACGCTCATCTTTCGCAGAGGCAATTGCGTGTCGGTTGTGACTGTAGTTCGTGAAGAAAATCAGCAGTTTGCTTCGACAGCTTCCCAAATGTGTTTGTTGAGTGTGAATGTGCCTGCCTCACTGCCTCATGTGCCAAACAGTACTGAATGCGTTGTTTTTAAATAAACTGTTTTGTTGTGCATTGGAAAACACTGCTGGCTGCCTCTGGCTCATTCGGAAGACTTTCTCCCTCTCTCTCTCTCTCTCTCTCTCTCTCTCTCTCTTTCTCTCACACGTACTCACACGTCATCCAGGGAAGAGATTGAGTGCTTCGTCTTTTTTATTCTCGGTGTTTTGAGGTCTTCTTTTCGGAGATCTGTAGGACTCCGGAAAGGTTGGGCTTGGCCCTCTACAACCATGAACTAGTGGCAAATACCCAAAGCATGCCCAGGCACAATTTTTCCGTGAGTCCTTTGAATGCTAACCATGCAACAGGCCTTAACATTATCAATAATAATCCATTACTCCTGAATGTTGCTATTACATACATCATTTTATTTAATCAATCATCGGATGGGGGAAAGATGCGGAGGGACTTGATCCATGCTGCACAGTCAGTGATGAGTCAGAATGAGAATGCAGCCCGATGTCTGGTCCAGGGCTCCTTACCCTGTACCATCAGCCCAGCCCAGTTTCTCTGGGTCACCTCCTCACAGAGCCTCCCCTGACTGTCATTGTCAGCCTCTATTCCCTTTCCGTGTGCTATTTTTCTTTGTAGCATTTTCTTTCCTTGTTTGCTTACTCGTCGCCGATCTGTGTCACCCACTATATTATAAGATCTACCTTCAACAAAGCAGGAAACGTTGCTTGTCTTTTTCTCACTATGCCCCCAGTGCCCAGAGCCGGGCTATGAGATGAGTAGGCTCTCAATTGATATTTGTAGGGTAGATGAATAAATGGATGGATGGACAGATGGAGAGAGGGATGGGCAGATAAATGGATGGACTGATGCACCAGAGATTCTGTGTATCCCCTTCCACTCTATAATTATCTCCTTTCCATCCTTGTACTTATACCACAGACACCAACATTCTTGGCTCTTCTCTGACTGTACTGCCTCAGCACAATGAACAAAACTCATTAAGTATTTACTGAATAAATGAACAATCCTAGGAATTATTTTTCTCAAAACGTGTGCTCCAAATGTCCCAGCCTGTTAATGTACCAGAACACTTCCTGTTCTTGTTCCTGGCTGATTGCAAGCTCCAGCAAAAAAAGAAACTCCAAGTCGGTCTCGGTGGCTCAGCCTGTAATCCCGCACCTTTGGGAGGCTGAGGTGAGTGGATTGCCTGAGCCCGCGGGTTCGAGACCCGCCTGGGCAAGCGAGACCTCATCTCTACAATAAATCAAAAAATTAGCCGGGCGTGGTAGCGCGCCTGTAATTCCAGCTACTTGGAAGGCTGAGGCGGAAGGATCGCCGGAGCCCAGCAGGTCGAGGCTGCGGTGGCCAGGATCGGCCACTGCACTCCAGTCTGGGCGACAGAGTGAGACTCCAACTCAAAAAAAAAAAAAAAAAATCCCAATGCTACTCCAGTCTGGGCAACATAGTGAGACCTCGTCTCTACAAAAAATAAAAAAATTAGCCGGGCATGGGACAGGCACCTGTAGTCCCTGCTCCTTGGGAGGCTGACGGGGGAGGATGGCTTGAGCCTAGGAAGTCAAGGCTGTGGTGAGCCATGATTATGCCACCGCACTCCAGCCTCAGTAAGAGTGAGACCCTGACTCAAAAAAAAAAACAAAAAAACAATGTCCAGGCTACACCTAGACCAGTTAAGCCAGACTCTCTGGGACTTGGACCCCGGCATCCAGTTTGTTTTGAAAGCTCCCCAGGTGTTTCCAGTGCAGCCAAGGAAGCCGTGCTGTGGGGAGGAGGGGCCAGAGTTCCGACCTTGCCAAAGCGGCCCTTTAGCTGGAGAAGTGGGCGCTGCCACTGCTGAGCCCGAGGTAAGAACCCTTCCATTTTTCTCTCTCTCTTTCCCCTGGCATTTCCCACCTCATTCCACACCTTCCCCTCACACCCATAATATGAAATCAAAAGCTGCACATTTTCCGCCATCTCCAACATTTCAGGAATTGTAGCTGCTGCGTAAAAATTAGCTGATGTTTACTGAACACACAGCGTGTGCTGGACGATGTTCTGTGTTTGTTAATTCACAGAACTCCCACCAGGACATCGTGAGCTGGTACCATCGAGGTTGCATTGCACAGAAGAGGAAGCACTCCCAAAAAAGTGGAGCCATTTGCTCAAGGGTAGCCAGCTGGCAGGGGGCAGATTCAGCTCCAGACCTGGGCAGTGGGGACTCCAGAGCCTGGGCCCCAGGTCCCTGACCACTGCGCTGCATTGCCCCCCACGAGGCTGTCTGCTTTCACCCAAGAGTCCCTCAAGCCCACGGGCAGTTGGCCTTGGAGAAGACCCGTTCTGCCACCTGCAGCACGGAGCCCGGCATCATCTCTGCAGCACATGGTGAATGCACATGGGCTCAGCAACCCTGCTTCTCCCACCGCACTCTCCCTGTAATAGAGGGAAATGCATGAGTTAAGTTGGCCTGTGTTATATAAAGCCTTGTCATCCTCTTCCTCCTCGTCATTGAAAGGTTAATGGAAGAAATTTTGAAATGCAGCTGTTTATCACAGAGAGAAGAAATCTGCACTATCATACTGGATGAGAAGTAGATAAGAATAGCGCCCCAAGAAGAAGTGACCTGGGTGAGACTCTTGCGGAATCGGGAGCAGAGGCATTGAGCAGGAGCCCTTACATGGCCTCTGCCACTGGGCAATGGCTCTTGGTTTCTGTGAATGAGAGAATCCTTAGCCAGCAAGGGGGAAGGGGCGGGCGGGGAGGGAGCCACCAGCCTAACTCCTTTCTGGGAGGAGCCTTGGGTTCCTGGGCTTTGGGCCCCACAGAGCCCAGTGACCTAAAGTGGGCATTCCATGGACACAGAACCAGGTGGGACCTGCATCTTCCTGAGTTCAGGTCTCCTTCAAAAGGAACTCGGGGCCTGGGTCCTCCTCTCCCTCACAGCCCAGTGCATGGGAAGATGAAGACCCAGGCACCATGAGGTCTAGAACCAGTGAGCCTCACCCCGTGCAGAGCACCTCTGAGCTGTGTGAGGCCCCCAAGGCCAAATGTGGGTGGAGGGGTTCTCTTGTGCTCTGGCTGCTAAGACTCATTCTCCAGCCTGACAGAGTCCCACTGCCTCTGGGGCATCACCTCCCCACCGAACGGATACTGTTGGGGCAACCCTTCATTGAGGCCATCCTTCCAGGCCAAGAGGCCAACGGGTGCCCAAGTCAGGCCGATGGGTGGGCACCACTCCCTCCTGGGAATGTGAGTCTCTCCAGCAGAGAAAGCACATGTTGGAGGCTCCCCTGAGAGGCTTCTCTGCACTCCCTGGCTCTCCAGGACCACCTTTCTTCTTGCCAGTTCCCATGCTCCATTCCTGTCCTGGGAAGAGCCTTCAGCTCCCAGACAGGAGCCATACCTTTGGTCTTAGGAGAAAAACAATAAAGAATACGATAGGGCACACACACCCTGCAGCCACCACAAGCTGGTGTCTCCAGCAAAATGCCTTCACTGAGTTCCTTTGGCTGAACTTAGCCTCAGCCCCTTTCCTTACATCCACGTGTTCCCAGTGTTTGGCTCCCACTTACAAGTGAGAACATGTGGTGTTTGCGTTTCTGTTTCTGTGTTAATTCACTTAGGATAATGGTCTCCAGCTGCATCCAAGATGCTGCCGAGGATGTGATTTCGTCCCTTGTTATGGCTGCATAGTATTTCATGGCCGTTTGCCTACTTGTAACTGGAGATCCCACCTTTGCATCTCCAAGAGCCCTCGCAGGCCTAAGCGCCGTACACGGGCTGCCCTCCGACTGGGTGGGGCATGAGAGCTGCGGTGGAGACACCCGGTTGGTGCTGGCTCAGGCAGCAATGCCCCTGAAAAGGGCCCTCAGCTCCCAGAGCAGCAGCCACACCTCTGGACTCAGGAGGGAAAGAATGCTACAGGGCACACACACCCTCCAGCCACCACAAGCCAGTGCCTCCAGCAAGAAACAAAACGTTTCACAGCCCGTGTGGAGGCCTGGTTCACAGGGTGCCATGATGCAACCTTGAACATCTAGCCTAGCAACAAGCCATTTCCAGGGCAAAGGAAAAAAAAACGCTCTGTGAAAGTCATGGGGATACTTGACCCTTCGAGGCGGCACCCCTCCCTGCAGAAGGCTTGAGGTGGACTCAGTACATGATGGCGAGTGGTTGCCTTCTGCTGGGCATGCCCCTCCTTCCACCATGACCTCTCCCTCTGCCCCTAAGCAGAGACAGCAGGGTGATCCCTGTGTCCCCAGTGGAAGCAGGATCCTTACTTCACGGCCCTGTGGAGAAGAGAAGCCAGATGTCGGGAGGTGTGAGGGCTTCACGGTGGGAAGTCCCCTGTGGTCTCCCCTGTGGGCTCCTCTGTGGTTTCTAAAGTGACTCTGCAGTGTGGGACTCTCCTATCTCCCCCGGTTCAGCCTGAGACCCATGTCACCAAGAAAATGGCACAGCGAGACGTGGTTCTGGGGTCGATGATGGTTGGAGTCTTGTGATGCTTCCCAAGAAAATCAAAATCCCACGTGATTGGGGCCAGTTTCTGTTAAATCCGCAGTTAGATTTCAGAGGTTTGGTTTTGTCCTGAAGTGGAACCAGTTTCAAATACTTGATTTGGGAGTCACAGAAGCTTCTTCAGACCTTCTGATTAAACAGCCTATTTTTCTAAAAGGGTTGGCTTGCTTATTTTTAAATGATTTGAACATGTCCATGGCTTTGCTTATACAAGCACCTCAGGATTTGCCAAAAATTCTTTCCCTTTAATGGCTTAAGTCAATTAACAGCCAGCACGGGTGAAAATTCCAAGCTGTTAATTCTGGGCTCTGTGCTCTTAAAATGTCCTGTTTCTCCTCAGATAAGACAATATTCTGCAGCCATTAAGCAAACCACTACATTATGAGGTTGAACTGGATCCAGCCTCAAATATTTTAATTTTAAAAATCATATCTCTGAGGCCTCCTGAAAAACGCATCTGTATCTGTGGGATTCCCCGGCCAGCCACCGGCGAATTTGGCCTGCAGACTTGGTGGGTCCAAAGAGGCCCACGGGGTCCCCAGAGGGAGGCCGAGAGGAAAGTTCCCTCCACCTGATGGAGCCCAGGCTTTGCAGGGAAGAGTCCCTCGCCTGGCTCTGTCTTAGGGGACATGTTGTAAGAAATGTCTGGTGCCAGAGGATTGGAGAATCAGGGACTTGCTTGCTTCAGAGGTGAGGCATGACAGAAGCCAGATGGAGTTCCAAACAGCCCCTGGGAAAGGCTCCAGGACGTTTCAGATGGAGACAGGATGGCGCAACCTCCCAGTGGGGTCCCACAGAGTCCCCAGCCCCATCGCACCACTCACAGTTTCTCTACCTCTGGGTCTTTCTCTTCACTTCCTGCTCCAGCTCCTGTCTTCCCTTTCCCAGGAAGCACCCCTCCCACCCCCATGGTCCCCATCAACCTGCTCCCTCAGTCCCTAAATGCCTCTATCCCACGGTTCCTTAGTGGTTTCTTGCACCATCCAACAATCAGGCCATAGGCCCTGTGAGATGAGAGTTTGTCTTCTGTTTCTGTGCCAACTACAGTCTACAGCCCCCACGTACTGGGTGCTTCAGGGAGACAAGGGAGGGTGCATCAGATGCTACCTGCCTTTCAGTCTTCCTGCAACCAAATGCTGGGTTCAAGGTCGGTAGGTGCTACATGCTTGACCAACGGGAATCTTGTGGTAGATGCAGACATGTGATCCCCAAGCCCCTGTCAAGAAAGGACTCGATGCTGCAGTTGCAGGGAGGGCCTTCAGTGCCTTCAGGGGTGACCTCCGCTACAGAGAGTCACCTTGCCCAAGGGTCCACCCTTCTTGGGGCAGCCGCATCCCTGTCTGATGGAGATGGGCATATCAAGCCTGGCCGTTTCGGCCGGACATGGTGAATAACTCTGGTGAGACATGGTTGCCCTGGAGCTCCCAGTGGAGCTGGGCTGAGGCTCAGCCGGGCTCACATCTGATCTAGACTAGACTAGACCAGACTCTGCCTGATCCTGCCCCCTCCTCCCTCTGCAGTTGCGAACCCTGATGGACACCCTGTGTGCCATGCTCCCTCCGAGGGCAGCTTCTGGAGACCTTCCCACAGAAGTGACACGTGGGAAGGGCTGCCTGGGAAACATGCACAAACACCCTCAGGGGATTCCTCTCTCCTGGACTTGACTGCTTTGCCACTGAGGCTAACTGCCGGGAGATTTGGGGAATCCGCTCTAAGATGTCTGCTATTTGTGTAAAGCCATACGAGAAAGGAAGTGTCATCATAGTACACTACACGGCTCAGTTGTGAATGGTGTTTACGTAGCTGTAATGTTTTGAATTTCGTATTTTGATTTCATTAACAAATTGTGATGTAATTCTGTGGAGACATGAGGGAGGGTGATGTTTGCGGTGATGTCTGTGAGCAGGGCAAGGGCTAAGACATAAGATTCCCAAGCAAGTCGTCATAAAACATCAAAAACTGATCAAAGTAGCTGCACAAGCACGGCCCTTAGAAGTACGAAGATAAATACTAGATTCAGCAGTAAAAGGGATGAGAGTCAGGGCTCTGGCAGGGGAATGGGGCCTGCTGCACAGACCCTGCAGGGGACGGCAGACTTTCATGACATGTTTTCTCATACTGTGTGACCTTTGCTTCTATTACTTTAATAAAAAAAAGAATTAAATTTAAAAAACAGCACTTTGTTGTTTGTGATTCCATAAACCTTGAAACAACCTAAACATCCATCAGAAGGGAAGTGGAAAAGTGAATGATGCCACATCTACACAGGGGAACACATGCAGCGCTTCCGAAGAATGAAGATGGTACAATGCGATAGGATTCCATATATGGGCAGAGCAACTCCAAGTTATAGCATTAGGTGCAAAAATGAGTGTGCGCCCATTTGAGTGTGTGTATGTATATGTGGACGTGCGTATGCGAACACACACACAAATGCTAGAACGTGTAGAGACAATCTCTAGAGAGATGAACAAGAAATTGGCAACGGTAGTTGCCTCCAGAGAGAACAAAAGGAGAGGGAGGCAACAGGTAGAGCGAGACTAACCTTCATACAGCTAGAATTTTTCACCATGCACCTGTATGATCCTTTCTGATACAAAAGAGAAAACCTAAGCAATGCCAGGTGATCCGGCCTGAGTGGTCCACCCTCACCACTACCCTATCCACATGCCTTTCCTCTCTCGGCATCCTAGACAACAGGCACAGCCTGGAATCGGAGAGGATGAGTAACTTCCTAGCTGTATTGTCTTGGGAAAATCAGAACCCTCTCTGACTCTTTTCTATAACATAACACTAGGTTATTTTGAGGCTTAAATGGGAAGTGAGTGGGAAAGGAGTCTGAAGACTCCAAAGATATGCTAGTTTATTCGTGTTGTCACCACCACTTCCACCACTGCCACCTTGAGGCACCTTGAGTAAGAGACAGGGTCTACCCATGGGTATGTGAGCCATCCCTGCCCTGGCCACCCAGGTGTCCGCAGAAGGACCAGAGGCAGGAGACCAGGACACCTGCTCTCACAATTAGATTGGAGACTTCCCAATCTGACCACCCCAAGACCTCACCATCAACCCATTCCAGTGTGGAGGGTTTCAGGTCAATAAAAAGCAGCCCCTCTTGAAACTCATAACCGGACTTCAGCCAACAATTCATTTGGGGGCAACTTGCGGTCTTTTGGATAAGGAATTGTACCTTGGGTCTGTCCCATTCAGAATAGTCTGTACTGGAAAGAGCCATACGTTTTTAAAATTTATTTTTGAAGGTTCAGGAATATTTGCTTTCCCAACGTTTGACTTGAAAACATAGCTAGCTAAGGCGTGTATTTCCCACCCCCACCCCACATCGCTTCTTCCAAGTCCTCTCTTCCTGAGTAGCCTCTGATGCTGATTGTCTTTCATCGAGGACATCGAGGACGATCGCCACTAAATTTGGCGTCTGAATTTTCTGTCACCTCCTGGGTGACTCAGCATCCAGCTCAGACTAAAACTGGAAACACACTGGAATCTCAACGAGACCACAGAGAATCTCGATTGCTCTTAGCGGAGATTATTGGAACACAAGAAGATGAATGGCGGGAGGAAGCACATGTTGGCTGAGGTCAAGGCCGTCACAACTCCCGAAGCCTCATCTGCTCTCAGGGCAGTGGTTTTGTCAAGTCTACCACCAGCTGATTTGCCTGCTCTCCCCCCATTTGCTCCCATCCAGCTGACAGGGCTTATGAAAGAGCCAGGTGAACACGGGGCAGCTCAACCAAGGGCAATGACAGGGATGCAGAATGTCAGGGACCAAGAGAGTTTTGTGACCGTGACTCTGTCCCCTACAGGCAGAGCCTTTGAATGGCTGCCTTCGAGGAGTGTGCAGAAAACTAAAATTCTGCCCCAGAGGCTGCCAAAACATCGGTCGGTCTGACTTAGGTGTCAAAACATGCAGTCTCCCCTTCTCTCGCTGGCACCAGCTGATACGTGTGTGATTCACACACATGCCCTATTGACATTCTTTTGAGATCAAAATGCACCTGGATATGGATCTGTGTTTTCCAGAGTCCTGCATTCTCAGTTTCCATTAGTACCTTTCAACCTGGCCAGCTCATTCCCTTTGGGGTTTCCTTAGGCTGCACTAGTTTCTTTGCTGTTGGCCAGAATGATATTCTGCAAGTGTGATCGCACAGGTCGGCCCTTGAACAGCTGCCTAGTGGGGCCAATGTAGGTCACTGGCCTAAATCAGGGATTCACAGACTACAGCCAGGAGCCAAATGTAACCCACTGCCTGTTATTTTTTTTTTTTCTAATAGCTCTACTGAGATACAATTTACATACCACACCATACAGTCATCTATTACAAGGACACAAGTCAAGGTTTTGGAGAACATTACAGAGTTGTACAACCATCACTGTATGCAAATTTTAGAATTTTTTTTATCATCCCAAAGTGAACCTAGTACCCATAAGCAGTCACTCACCATTTCTCCCCAAACCTGTACACCCCACCCCATACTCCAGGCCTAGGCAATCACTCATCTACTTTTCTGTCTACAAATTTGTCTTTTCTAGACATTTTATATAAATGGAATCATACAACAGGTAATCTATTGTGACTGGTTTTTCGTAACATATATCAGCACTTCATTTCTATCCACAGCTGAAAATATTCCATTGTAAGTACTACATTTTGTTTGCCCATTCACTAGTCGATGGACATCTGGATTGTTTCTACAGTTTGTCTATTATGAAAAATGCTTCTATGAATATTCACGTACAAGTTTTGTGGGGACATATGTTTACATTTCTCTTGAGTATATACCTAGAAGAATCACTGGATCACATGGTAACTCTAGCCTTAACATTTTAAGAAACTGCCAGACTGTCTTCCAATGTCACTGCACCATTTTAAATTTTCATCAGCAAAGTGTCCCAGTGAACCCTTCTAATTATATATATTTTTTTAATCCTAGCCATCTTAGGTGTTATAAAGTGGTAGCTGATCATGGTTTTGATTTACACTTCTCTAATTAGTCTAAAGACTAGTGCTATTGGGCATCTTTCATGCACTTATTAGGCATTTATATAACTTCTTTTGAAAAATGCTATTGAAATCCTTCACCCATTTTTAAACTTAGTTTTTTCTCTTTTTATCACTGGATTGTAAGTGTTCCTTATATATTCTAGGTATGAGTTCCTCATCAGATATTTGATTTCTAAATCTTTTTTCCCAGTCTAGAGTTTTCTCTTTACTTCCTTGATGGTGTCCTTTGAAGCACAAAAATTTTGATTTTGGTGAAGTCCAGCTTATCTATCTTTCCTTGGTCACTTGTTCTTAAATCCCTGCCTCGTTCAAAGTCACAAAGATGTACTTTTGTGTTTTCTTCTAAGAATTCGACAGTTTTTGCTCTTAATGGGCCTATGATCAGCAGTAAGTTAACTTTTGTGCATGATGTGAGGTAGGGAACCAAATTCATTTTTTTGAATGTGGATTCCTAGTTTTGCAGTACCATTTGTTGAAAAAAACGATTCTTTCCCCCACCGAATTGTCTTGGCCCTTCAGTTAGAAAAATCAATTAACTATAAATGTGAAGATTATTTTTGGATTCTCAAGCCTATTCCATTAATCATTTAGCTATATGTTTATCCTTAGGCCAGTACCGCACTGCCTTGATTATTGCGGTAAGTCTTAAAATGAGAAAGTGTGAGTCCTCAAACTTTATTCATCTTCTTAAAGACTATTTGACTTTTCTAAGTCCCTTACATTTCCACATAAGTTTTAGGAACAGTTTGCCAATTTCTGCAAAATATAAAGCAAGTTAGGATTTTTATATGGATTGTGTTGCATCTGTAGATCAATTTGAGGAATATTTCCATCTTAACAACATTAAGCCTTCTGATTCATGAACATGGGATGCCTTTTCATTTTTTAGATCATCTTTAATTTTTTTTTTTTTTACAGTGGAGTAACCTGGAAAGCACTACCTCAGATGATTGAAGTTAATATCAGTGATAAGTCATGTAGACAGCAGTCACCCTTGATGTGATGTGATGAGAATGTCACTTTGCTTTTGTAGTCTTCCTCTCAAGACCCATAACCCATAACCATGAAGGAAAAAAAATCAGACAAACGCAAACTGAGGGGCATTCTACAGAATATCTGGTCAGCACTTCTCAAAACTGTCAAGGTCATCAGGAACAATGAAAGTCTGAGAGAAAAAAATGGTTACAGACCAAAGAGCCTAAGAAGACATGAAGACTAAATGTCATGTGGGATCTTGGATGGAATTCTAGAACCAAAAAGAGACATTAGGTGACAAACTGGTAAAAACCAAAGTGTGGAGTTTGGTTACTAGTAATTTATTAATATCGGTGCCTTAGTTGTGACAAATGTATCAGAGTAAATCATAAGATATCAACAACAGGGTAGGGGAGAAGGGTATGGTGTATACAGGAGGTAACTGCCCTATTTTTGCAACTGTAAGTCCAAACTATTCCATCATAAAAACTTTAGTGAAATAAAAAACATTTAACTAAAAATTAAGACTTTGTATGTGAAAAAATACACTTCAAAGTTAAAGGCTAAATGGCAGACTTGAAAGAAACATTTGCAACTATAAAAAAAATACTAATGTTATATGAATAACTCTTACAAAATGATAACAAAAATCTCCAAACAAAAAACACCCTATAGAAAAATGAGCAAGGAATCCAAACAGAAGAAATTATAGAAGAAGAAACACAAATGGCCAAAATTGTTGGAAATGTGTTCAAAAGATGTTTGATGGTTAAATCAAAACTATAACACTGTTTAATGTGTTCTCAGTCTAATTAGAAAAAAAATTGACAATTATTTCATAAATGAGGAAGGTAGTGGATGGAAAAAGAACAAAAAGTTTATACACTTCATTTGAACTGGTAAAATGTTGGTACAAATAGACTTTGATAAGTTATGTGCATATAATTCTAGAATAATGACTAAAAAATGTCAAAAGAAGTATACTCAAAAACATCACAGGTAAATTAAAATAGAATTATAAAAATTGTTCAAGCAACACACAGGAATACAGAGAAAAGCAAACAGGAAAACAAAACACAGAGATTGCAGACCACAAACCAAAAATTGTAAAGTGGTATTAAAAATAATTGCATTAAATATAAATTTAAAAGTGATATTAGCAATAATTACATTAAATGTAAATAGTCAAAATATACCAAGTGTAAAACAGAGAAGCACAGAAGAGGAAAAAATGACCCAACTATATGCTATCTACAGTAATATCACATCAACTATAATGATATCTGTAAGTTTAAAGAATATAATAGAAAAACATTAATCAAAAGAAAGAATTAGCTATATATAAATCTGATAAAGCAGACTTCAGAGCAAAGAAAACGCCCAGAGACAGAGAGACAATCCACCATTAAAACACAGCAGTCCTAAATATATATGCACCAAAATGAGAACTGAAAATATTTTGAGAAAAAACTAATAGACCTGAAAGGAGAAATAGAAAAATCTACAGTTGTAGTTGTAGACATCAACACTCCCTCTCAACAATTGATAGAAGACTAGACAAAACATCAATAAGGTTATACAAAAGCTCAACAATACCATCAAACAACAGAATCAATTGACATTTATAAAACACTCCATTCAACAAAAGCAAAATACACATTCTTTTCACATACTTGTGGAATATTATTCAAGATAAAGTATACCCTGAACCATAAAATAAATCTCAACATATTTAAAATAATTGTAGTTATACAGAATATGATCTCTGATCACCTCAAACTTCAAATCAATAACAGAAAAATAAAAGGAAATTCCCCAAACTTTTAAATATAAAAGACACAATTCTAAATAATGCATGAATCAAGAGAAAGTTCCAGGAAATAAAAATTTTACTACGTTAAAATGAAAATATAAATCAATTAATAGGTTGAAGATAAAATAATTCTGAGAAGAAAGCATATCACTATATATAAGTGACAGAAAAAAGAGGACGTCTCAAATCAATCATATAAGTTCTCACCTCAGGAAATTAGAGAAAAAAATAAAATGAAGTCAAAGCAAGAAGAAAGTAAACAAAGAGCATAAATTAATGAAATTAAAAACAGAAAAAACAATAGAGAAAAATCAATAAAACTAAAAGATGGTTTTTTTAAAAAAGGTTAAGAAAATGAAAAACCTCTAGCAAGACTAACAAAGAATAAAATATAAAAAACAAATTACTAATATCATGAATGAGATGGGTAAATCACTACAGATCCTGCAGACACCAGAAAAATAATAAAGGAAAACTACAAACAACTCTACAACTATACATTTGATAAGTTAGATGAAATGGATGAACTCCTTGAACAGTATCAACTACTGCTACACATCTAGTATGAAAAAGATAATTTAAATATCCCTGTAATTATTAAGGAAATGGAATTCATAACTTGAAATCTACAAAAAAGTCTCCAGATGGACTTACTAGAGAACTCTACCAAATATATAAAGAATAATCAACACCAATTCTACACAATCTATTCTAGAAATCAGAAGAGGTAAGAATATTTTTCAACAAATTTTATGAAGCCTCTGTTAGCCTGATACTGAAATCAGACAAACACAGTTCAAAATAAGAAAAATACAGGCCGGTGTCCTGAATAAATATAGGACAAAAATTCTTAACAAAATATTAGCAAATAGAATTCAGCAGCAGGGCTAGACTAACATTTGAAAAACAATCAATGTAATCGGCTAAAGAAAAAATAATATAATCATATCAATTAATGCATAAAAAGCAGTTGACAAAATTCATCATGATAAAAACTCTTAGAAAACTAGGAATAGAGGGGAACTTCTTCAACTTAATAAAGAGCATCTACAAAAAGCCTAAAGCTAACATCATACTTCATGGTGAAAGGTTGAATGCTTTCTAAAACTAGGAACAAGGCAAGGATGTCCATTCTCACCGGTACTATTCAACAAAGTTCTTGAGATTCTATTCAGAAAATGAATGTCAGACACTGAAAAGGATTAAATAAAACTGTCCCTATTTGCAGATGACATGATGGTCTGTGTAAAAAATCCCAAGGAATCTAAAAAAAAAAAAACTGTGGAACTAATAAGTGAATTCAGCAAGGGCACCATATATATATATATATGATCACATTACAAATATCAATTGTTTTCCTATATGCCAGCAATGGAGATGATAAAATACAATTCCATTTTACAATTGCTCAAAACATGAAATACTCAGGGGTGACTCTAACAAAACACGTATAGAACTTGTATGCTGAAACCTACAAAATGCTGATGAAAGAAATTAAAGATCTAAATAAATGGAGAGACATACCATGTTCATGGATTGGAAAATTCAACTTTGGAAAGATCTCAGTTCTACCCAAACTGATGTACAGGCTTAACACAATTTCTATAAATATTTTAGCAAGATTTATTCATGAACTTAAACAGGATTATTATAAATTTATGTGAAAATGTGAAGAAACAACAATAGCTAAAGAATTTCTGAAAAAGAAAATTCAGTGAGAAGAACCACTTAAAGATTTGTTTTAAGATGTACTATATAGCTACAGTAATGAAGACTGTGTGTCAGCAGGACCGACAGAGGCTAGAAACATAGAAAAGTCACCAGATAGAGAACCCAGAAGTAGCCCCTCACAAGTATGGCCAACTAAGTTTTGACAAAAGTGCAAAAACAATTTAATGGACAAAGGAAAACCTTTTTGGCAAATGGTGATGGAGAAATTGGACATTTATAGGCCAAAATTGATCCCCAATTTAAATCTCATTCACTGAAAATGGATGATAGACTGAAATGTAAAATACAAAATTACAAAGCTTCGAAAAAGACATTGAGGATGTTTGGGATCTAGGTCTGGGTAAAAGAAGTCTTAGATTTGACACCAGAAGCACAAAAAGAAAAAAAAAATCAATAAAATGGACTTCATCAAAATTAAAAATGTTTCCTCTGTGAAAGATCACATGAAGAGGATGAAAAGACAAGCCACAGCCTATGAGAAAATATTTGTAAATCACATATTTGACAAAGGACTCCTATATAGAACATGTAAAGAACTCTCAAAACTCAACAGTAAAATAAAACCCAAGCAAGTAGTCCCATTAGAAAATGGGCAAAGGCATGAAAAGACATTTCGCCGAAGAAGATAAACTCATGACAAATAAGCACATGAAAAGATGCTCAGCATCTCCTACCTCTAGGGAAATGCAAATTAAGACTGCGATGGGATACCAATACATGCCTACCAGAATAGCTAAAATAAAAATAATGACAATACCAAATGCTGGCAATGATGTGGGAAAACTGTGCCTCTTGTATATTGCTGATAGGAATGTAAACTGATACAGCAGGACTCATCTCTAGAAACTAAACACACCCTCAAAATACAACCCCAGCAACCACACTCCTGGGCATTGATCCCAGAGAAATATAGGCTTATGTCTGCACCGAAACCTGGGCGTGATTGTTCGGGGCAGCTTTATTCACAAAAGCCCAAAAATGGAAGCAATGAATGGCTAAACACACTGTTGTGTACCCACACAATAGAATATTGATCGGCAGTGAACAGGAATAAAGTGCTGAGACAGTCGAGAACTTGGAGGGATCCCAAGGGCATTATATTGAATGAAAAGAGCCAATATCAATAATCCACACACCCCGTTGAGTATATCTAATCCTGACTGGTACCCCCACATCTTTAAAATAAAATTTAAAAGTTCACACATCATATGATTCCATTTATATAGCATTCTTGGCATGACAAAATTGTAGAGAGAGAAAACAGATGAGTGGCGGCCAGGCCTCAGGGATGGTCATGGTGGGGAGGTGGGTGTGACCACAAAAGGGGAACAGGAGGGAGATCTTCGTGGGTGGACAGTTCTGAATCTTGACTGAGGTGGTGGCTACACAGATCTACATACGTGATAAAATAGAACCCCTTCCCCACACACACACATGATGTCAATGTCAGTCTCCTGGTTTTGATGTTGTGCTATAGTTCTGTTAAATGTAAGCATTGGGGGAAACAGGGCAAAGGGTACACTGTAGCTTTCTGTGATAACTTTGCAACTTTATATGAATCTACAATCATTTAAAATAAAAGTTTTAAAAGGTTATAAGATATCAGGCTGGGTGTGGCAGTTCATGCCTGTAGAGCCAGCAACTCTGGAGGCTGAGGCAGGAGGATTGCTTGAGCCCAGGAGGTCGAGGCTGCAGTAAGCTATGATCATGCCACCGTACTTCAGCCTGGGTGACAGAGTGAGACCCTCAACACACACACACACACACAAAAAAAAGAAAAAAAAGATACCACTACACACTTATTAGAATGGCTAAAATGAAGATGACTGACCTGACTGTCACAAGTGTTGGCAAGACCATGGAGGAATTGGAAACCTCATACGCTGCTGTTGGCCATGTAAAATGACACAGCGGCTTTAGAAAATAGCTTGACGCGGGTTTGAGACCTGCCTGGGCAACTTGGCGAGACCTCATCTCTACAATAAATCAAAAAATCAGCCAGGCGTGGTAGCGCGTGCCTGTAATTCCAGCTACTCGGAAGGCTGAGGCAGAAGGATCGCCGGCAGGTCGAGGCTGCGGTGGCTGCACTCCAGTCTGGGCGACAGAGTGAGACTCCGACTCAAAAAAAAAAAAAAAAAGAAACTAGCTTGACGGTGTCTTAAACAATTAAGCACACACCTACCTGCACCACGATTTAGCGACTCTGCTCTAGGTATTCACCCCAGAGAAATAAAAGGGTTCGTCCATGCAAAGACTTGTATATGAATGCTCTCTACAGCTTTCTTCGCAATTGCCAGGGCTGGAACCACCCATCCGTCCACCAACAGATAAACTATTAACAAACTGTGCATTCAGACAATGGGAACCTACTCAGCTGTAAAGAGAATGAACGACCGGTACATGCGACCTTGAGGACGAATCTTGGAATAATCACGCTGAGTAAAGACGCCAAAGAAGAGAGCCTACGGTTACATATACGATTCTAGGAAATGCAAGTGAGTCTGTAGTGAAGCGACAGAAAGCAAGTCCTGGGGGGGAAAGGGGTGGGCGTGAGGCACTTCGTGGGTGGCAGGAGTGAATGATGGGAGAACATTTCAGGGGAGGGGCAGTACCTGTGTTCATTATTTCGATTGCGGTGGTTTCACCTGCGTGCACGTATGTGTCGCACTGTCCACTTGTACTGTGTGTTGTTTATTGTGTGTCCATTATACCTCAAGAAAGCTGTCAAATAGGTTAAAAAGAAAAGAAAACGTACATTCGGAGTAGATGAGAAATGATAAAGCAAAGTAAAAAATAAACACTTTGCGGGGAGCTGATGCTGGCTCGGGCCTCAGGGTGGCACCCCACCCACCATGCTGCACCTATACAGACGGACCACCACCTGATTCTACAGCCTGGAGGGGCAGCCAAGCAGAGCTCACTTTCAAATTATAAACGCGGATGGGGCATGAATCTCACACTGGTTGCAAAGAAAGGGGCAACAATGAAACTTTACTTCTCTATAACCTCATGGACTCCTGCAGGCCATTTCCCCTAAGAAGAGAAGCCTGGGGTCACAGGCATCCTCTGTCTGCTGTGTGCATCTTCACTGGTCTCGGGTCTTTGCTGTATCCCCTTCCCGTATTCTCCAGGTGTCTGATGTGGCTCCCTCCAAGTCCCGCGATCCCGACTTCACATCTCTCTGAGCGCCATTCTCTCGAGGGACACTCTGATCGCCCAGCTTCTCTGACTGGAACTGGTGCCCACATTGAAAGCAGGTGTCGGCAACTGAATGTTTGTGGCACCCCACACTTCGTCTGACCCTCTGTGCGATGGGATTTGGAGGTGGGGCTTTGGAAGGTGACGAGGTCTTGAGGGTGAAGGCCTGGTGAGTGGGATTAGTGCCCTTTAAGTGAGATGAGGGCCCCAGAGAGCCCCTCCCCTTCTCCACAGCAGGAAGAGGGCATCTGTGACACCCACCGGCAGACACTGAATCCTTCAGCTCTTTGGCCTCCCAGCCTCCAGAACCGTGAGAAATGCCTGTTGTTGACCAGTCACCCACTCTACCGTATTCTGCCGTAGCAGCCTAAAGGATCTGAGACCACAGGAGACAGTAAAGAGAGACACTTAGGTGTGAAAATCATGTAACCACACAGAGCCCCGAGGACGCCGAAAGAAACCCCTCCAGTAAGAGAAGTCCAGAAAGCAAGAGATAGCGCGAGGAAGTCTGCTCCACCCTGCCTGCCCAGGAGCCAACACAGGATGGTACAGATGATGCTGAGACTTGACCTCGCCGCTGTGGGGACCCTGGGGATGGCAGAGCCTCGTCAGGAAGAGGTTCTCCCAACACCAAGTGCCCCCGAGTCTGTGCAAAGCCCCAGACGGATGAGAGTGCACTTCCTGGTTGCCAGGGCTGCGTGATCTGCATTCTAAGATCCCCCAGGCTGGTGAGGATGGCGCCCTCGGGGGATTGGGCTGTGTCCCACTCCTCATTGGGCACAGCCAGTGGCCTCAAGTATCGCCTGGCTCAAGGACAAGCCTGGCATTCTGGAACCAAACACACGTCCTTCCTGAGAGTAAGTAGGTGCAAAACCATCTCCTTTTTCTTATCAAAAAGGGAAATTGTGCAAGAGATTGGCAGCTGGGGGTGGGGAGGAGACACGTGACCAGCAGCCAAGTGAATAGCACAGAGGGATCTCTGTGGATGTCCCTGCAGCTCTTGGTGGCCTCTCCAGGCCCATGACATGAATGTCCATCCAAGGCTGCCCCAGAGTCAAGGACGCTCCTGGCAGCCTGCGTCACACCCCTGCTGCTGTGAGTCTACCTTTGCTCTCCCAGCTGAATCCAGCCCTCCTTGCCTGCTGCAAGTGGCATGGGGGGTGGACAGTTTCCCCCTCCCTCGGGGGGTAACAAGGCTTAATCTGGGATGGGGGGACGCTGGATGGGGGTGAGGGCAATGGGTGAGAAGGGAGCAGCTACTGGACAAAGATGGGGACAAAGATGGACGAAGACGGAAGGGGTATCCAGCCGCCCACCCCACGCGGAGGTCAAGGCCTCAGGCAAGGTCAGGAAGGTGTTCTGGAAGGTTCCATGCCTATCCCATCCCTGGGTCTCCGGACTCACCAGACCATCGCCAGGGCCCACAGGAGATGCAGAGAAGGGTGAAGCGTGGCTCAATCTCCAGGAATCAGCAGAACTGTGAAATTGGGGGTCAAGACTGACACAGAGAAAAGTTCCAGACATCGGGTGACACCTTGGCTGCATCACAAGGGTGGACGCAAACGCCTCAGGTGCAAGTGTGGGTCAGGAGGGTCCCGGATCCTCGTGAGGGCTCCGCAGATGTTAGCGCTCATCGTTGCTGCTGCTGTTTTACGTGCTTGGGGCAAAGTGAGACTCGTGGCCGGCAGGAGAACACAGGACACTTTACGGGCGAGGGGAGGATCAGCTAACTGACCGTGACACAGAGGGACAGAGCCTTCTGGGGACAGCCGTGTTGGGAAGGAGAGCCACAGAGATTCCAAGTCATTGGAAATAAGGCAGGGCTAGCCCAGCCAGAGGAGACAAGACCCAGCCTTCCCTGCCAGCAAGAATCTGCCCGGAATGACATTTACACCCAGGTGGAGGTCACTGAGTGCCTGAGAGACTTGTTCCTTCTCCCAAGTTTGACTGAAGTAACCTGCACCAATGTGTGGGGCCCTTTCCACCTCCACGGTATCAGCAGTTACCCTAAAAAATCTGACTTGTGCCTAAGTACGACAGGAACAACTTGAGGACTGAGAGCTTTATGGACCTCGAGGTAGTATCTCTGGGGGAGATCGTCCCCAAGAGCCACCAACATGCGTTGGTTGAGCAAACTCTACTATGTACCGGGGATGGACACATGACTAAGATAGATGAGGTCACTGTCTTCATGGAGCTGCCAATAGATAATGTCACTGTAAGTAACACGGTCAGTGCTGGACAGAACAGGGTCCGCAGATGGAGAGACATAGGCAGGGCTGGACCCTCCGTGCAAGTTGAGCTCACACAGCGGGAGGCAGACAGCCAGGATGCAAATGCTGGTCAGTTGTAGGCCACCGTAAGTCCGAGGCTCTGCCTCTTTTTTCTCCACCACCTCACCTGAGACATGACGGACCCTAGCACCCTGCAGCCCTTCCACCCCTACACAGTGGCTGCACCAGCTGCAGAAAAACCCTGGCCACCAGGCACCCCCTGGGCACTCCGCACGGAGGACAGGAGGCAGAAAGACATCTGCTTCCACGGCAACAGCACTAGGTCCAGACTCAAAACTCCAGGCTTTGTTTGTAGAAAATCACAGAGAAGGAGAAAGTCTTTCCTGGTCTGGAGAGCTTCGTGTCTTCCAGCTAACTCTGAATACAAAGGATTCTCTCTGATGGGAGCCCAGGCGCTGGATGTGTCTGAATATGCCACACTGCCGCATTAACTCTATCAATCCATTAAACACTTAAGTTCCATCATTTCATTGTAGCATACTTTATTTATCCAGCCTCCCGCGAATGGCCTTTCGGGCTATTTTCAGCCATTGGCTTTTATGGTCTGGAAGGACATTAGTGCACAAGGGTGCCCTCCACCCAAGTTCTTCCAGGGGTTACGCTTCGCGTAACTACAGAGCAGTATCAAAACCAGGAAACCGAGATGAGCACAGTGAATCTACCGCGTGTGTACGGTTCTATGCCATTGACCGCCGGTGCAGATTTTTGTAACCACCGCTGTCATCAAGACACAGGGCTGTCCACCACCAAAAGGTCACCCTGAGCCGCCCCTTCCTGGTCCCACCCACCTGCATCTTCTGTGACATCCCCGCCTGGCAGCCACTCATCTGTTTCCCATAGCTATAATTTTGTCATTTTGAGAATGTTATATAAATGGAATCATACAGCATGTGGCTTTTAGAGATGGGCGTCTTTCTTTTCACTGAATACAACACGCTCGAACTCCCTCTAAGTTACGGGAGGTTCCTTTTTATGGCTACGTAGTACTCACAGTACAGAGTCAGCTCAGTTTGTTTAACCCTGGACGTGTTAGAGGACATGGATTGTTTCTCGGCTTTAAACGTGTATATAAACAAAGCTGCGATGAACATTTATGTCCAGGCTTTTGTGTGGACATAAGTTTCCTTTCCTGAGGGAAAAACGGATGGAGTGCAGTCACTAGGTCATATGGTTAAGTGTATGCTTCGTTTTTAAGAAACTGCCAGACTGTTTTTCAGGGCGATGGCATCGTGTTACATTCCCACCAGCAGTGTGTGAGAAAACCATTTCCCCCACATCCTCAGCAGCATTTAGTATTGTCACTGATTTTTTATCCTAGCAGTTGATGGGTGTGTAGTGTGTGTAGTGATGTGTCATGGTTTTAATCTGCATTTCCCCAATAGCTGGTGGTGCTGAGCCTCTTTTCATGTGCTCATTCACCACCCATACGTTCTTTTTCAGTAAAATGTCTCTTTTTGTCTTTGGTCCATTTTCTAATTGGATTGTACTTTGTTTAACTGTTCAGCTGAGACTATATATTCTCAGTGAGTGCTCTGTTAGGTGTGTGGCTTGCATGTATTTTCTCGTCGTCTACAGCTTGTCTTTTCCTCTTCTTCATGGGGTCTTTCATGGGGTCTTTCACGGAGCAAGTACGTTTAATTTGGATGAAGTCCGATTTATTGATCTTTTTTCCTTGTATGAATCACACTTTGGTATTATGCCTGAGATCGCCTCACCAGGCCTAGGTCCTAAAGATTATCTCCTTTATTTGCTTCTAAAAGTTTTAGCTTTATGCTTTACACGTAAGTCTAGGATCCATTTTGAGTTTGTTTTTATGAAAGTATAAGATTTGAAGATTTGCTTTTTGGCCTACAGATATTTAATTGTTCTGGCGCCGTTCGTTGGAAAGACTTCCCTCCCTCCATTGGTTTGTTTTTGCACGTTGGTCAAAACTCAGCAGACCTGTGTGGGGCTGTTTCTGGGTCCTCCATTTGGGTGCCTGTAAGCTAGATCCCTAGGCCTCTGCTGACACCACAGTGTTGACTATTGTAACTATGTAAGTCTTGAAATCAGATTGATTCTTCCCACTTATTCTTTTTCACATTTGTTTTAGCTATTCCAGCTTCTTTGTCTTTCCATGTAAATTTTAGAATAATCTTGTCCATGTCCTTACAAAAAAAAATCCCTGATGGAATTTTAATAGGGATTGTGTTAAGCCTATATATCGACTTGGGGAGGATTGACATCTTTCCTCTGAGGAACCTTCCAATCCATGAGCATGGGCTATCTCTCCTTTCATTAAGCTCTTCTTTGATTTACTGAATGAGCATTTTGTAGTTTTCCCCATGCAAGTCAGGTGTATATTTTGTAGGCTTTCAGCTAAATAATTCTTTCTCTTTCTCTTTTTTAGTGACTGTAAATGATATCATATTTTAATTTTCAGTTTCTGTGTGTTCATTGGTAAAAGAAAAAAATTAATTATTGATGTTGATCTTATATACTGCAACCTTGCTGAGTTCACTTATCAGCTGGATGAGTTTCTGTTTTTAATAATTCCTTGGGATTTTCTAAGTAGACCGTCATGTCATTATTTCTTCATTTCTGATCTGTATTTCTCATTTCCTTTTTGTGACTTTTTGTACCGGCTAGAACTTTTAGTTGAATAGCAGTACTGAGAGCAGACATCCTTGGTTTCTTCCTCATCTTAAGGAAAAAGTATTCGATCTTTCACCATTAGGTCTGATGTTAGTTGTAGGTTTTTGTAGATTTTAAAAATCAAATTAAAGAAGTTGCCCTCTATTCCTAGTTTTCTGAGAATTTTCACATGAAGGGGTGTTGAGTTCATCAAATGTCTTTCTGCATCAACTGATATTTTACATGATTTTTCTTCATTAGTGCATTTAATATGGTGGGTTACATTTACTGATTTTCAAATGTTTAACCAGCCTTGCATCCTTAGGATGAATCTCACTTGATCATGTTATATAGTTCTTTTTATATATTGTTGAATTCTATTGCTAGTATTCTGTTGAGAATTTTGTGTCTATATTCACACAGGACATTGGTCTGCAGTTAGCTTTTTTCTTGTACTGTCTTTGAAATCAGGGCAATACAGGCTTCATAGAATGAATTAAAAAGTGTTTCTTCCTCTTCAGTTATCTGAAAAGATTGTGTAATTAGTGGCAATTCTTCAAATATTTGGTAGATTCATTCTCCAGTGAGTCCATCTGGAGATTTCTTTTTCTATAGCTTTTAAATTATGAATTCAATTTTCTTAATAGTTATAGAGCTCTTCAAATTTATCTATTTCCTACTGAGTGAGTTGTGGCAATTGATACTTTTCAAGGAATTCATCCATTTCATGCAACCTATCAAATTTTTGTGTGTAGAGCTGTGTGTAGTATTTTCTTATTATCCTTTTAATGTCTGCAGAATCTTTAGTGATTTTTCCTGCCTCATTCACTGTATTAATAATTTGTGTCTTCTTTCTTTTCTTCATTGTCAGTTTTGCCAAAAGTTTTCCGTTTTCTTGATCATTGCAAAGAACCAGCTATTGTTTCACTGATTTTCACTATTTTTGTGTTTTCAATTTTACTGATTTTCACTCTTTATTGTATCTTACTTTCTGCTGTTTTGGTTTTACTTTGCTACACTTTTTCTAGTTTCTTGAAGTGAGAGTTTGTATAATTCATTTGCGATTTTCCATGCTTTCTAATGTAAGCATTTACTGTTATAAATTTCCCTCTCAACACTGTTTTAGTTTATTCTCACAAATTGTTATATTGTATTTTTAATTTCCATTTGATTTAATGTATTTTTTGTTTCTCTGAGACATTCTATCTGACAGAGAGATAATTTAGAAGTATACTATTTTGTTTTAATATCTTTTTAATATCTCTCTTTCTCTAATATTCTTGTTATCTCTCTGTTATTAATTTCCAGTTTGATACCATTATGGTCAGAGAACACAGTCTGTCTGTACAGTTCTTTACATACAATACTTTCACTTTCAACCTTCGTATGTCATTATATTTTAATTAAGTTTCTTACAGACAACATATAGAGTTGAATTATGCTTTTTTTCTCCACTCTGCCAACCTTTGTCTTGAAGTGGCATGTGTAAGCCATTTATATTTAATGTAATTATCAATTTGTTAAGGCTTAAATTTGCCATTTATTATTTTGTTTTCTATTTGTTTTTTCTGTTGTTTGTTTTGTTTTCTGTTTTCCTTTGTCCTGCATTCTTCTGGGTTACTTTATCACTTGTTTTAAACTTTTTATGGTGTACTCGTCATACTGAAGTTTCAAATTTTATATACTTTGCTTGAAATATGTCTTGCTACCTAGTCCCACATAATTTTATGAAATTGGGAACCTCTGGCACATTTGTGCATTTTCATTCTTGCCACATTTTATTCAATGTTAAAACCTCTGCAAGACCCCAATCCTCATCCACTCTTGCCCTATTCTCCTCCTTCAGGGTCCAGGCCCAGGAGGAATCATAGCAATTAAAGAGTACTATCCAGAAGTCTATGATCCAGCTCTAAAAAAGAATAAATTCTTACCTGCCAGAGGAAGAATGAGGAAGGCCAAATCCAAGAGGTCTTAAGGAATGCCCATTTCTTTCAACATTTTGCAAGTAACTTTATTGTTTTTTATTGATGGGATTAAAAACCCAAATGAAGACAGAATGCTTCTTTCTTTAGAAGAACCTCTGGGTGTCAGTTCAGTTTGAAAGACTTGGGCACATTTGGTCTTTGATATAGAAAAAAATGTCAAAAGTTTTATATATCTATAGATACACAAGAAGACCGCTAATTATTGGGGGCCAACACATGCAAGACTAGAGCCTCCTCACAATATCCAACGCTCCTCACTCCCTGTTTTTCACAGGCACAAGCAACAAGTCTTTGGGAGAAATAAGACTTTACCTATGTGTTAATCTTTTAAAAATGAAATCTCAGATTTTTTCTTGATCTGGTTAATTTAGGCTTTATTTAGAATTGAAAAATCCTTGCTGTGGGTAGGCTAATTCGTTTCAACAACTAGTGATGAGGCTTCATGCAGTCTCTCCATGCCCCCAACTCCTAGATGGTACTGCTTTCCTTATGCAAATCTGCTATGGTCTGAATGTCTGTGTCCACCCAAAATTCATATATTGAAAGCCAAATGACCTGTGTGGTGGCATGAGAAAGCAGGCCTTTGGGAGTTGATTAGAACATGAGTAAAGAGCCCCCATGAATGGGATTCGTGTCCTTGTGAAAGAAACCCCAGAGAACCCATTCACCACTTCCACCATGTGAGGACACAACTAGAAGGTGCCACCTGCAAACCAGAAAGCAGTCCTCATCAGATACCAAGTCTGCTGGGACCTTGGTCTTGGACTTCCCAGCCTTCAGAACTGTGAGAAATAAGTTTCTGTTGCCTACAAGCTACTCAGTCTATGATATTTTGCCCAAATAGGCTAAGACAAAATTCTGCTTTTCACTGAGCACCCGTATGAAGGTTTACCACATTCACAAATGCTTTCATAATTTACTCCTTGCAAAAGAAGAAACGAAGCAGATGGACTAAAGAGGTATATTGGTATCGTAATACTATAAGAAATGGATTGGCAATAGTGGGAAACTGCCGTGGGGAAGGGAGGATGGTGGGATTGGCAGTAGTGGGAAACTACCAGGTGGGAGAGGCAAACCTCAACAAAGGTACCGGCATAATGAACATTTATATACCTAACACTGAATTGTACCCCACATCTTTAAAATAATAAAAGAAAAAAGAAAAATAGTACTTCATGATCTAGCTAGCAAAAAAAAAGAGGTATATTAGCTCATTTGACTATCTAACTAGTCCTCAAGTGGATTCAGTCCAGACCTGTGTTTTCCAATACAGTAGCCACTAGTCACACATGGCTCCTTAAATTTAATTAATTAAAATAAAAAGTTCAGGTTTTTAGCCTTACTAGCCACAGTTCAAGAGTTCAATAGCCACATGGGGCTAGTGGCTACCATCTTGGACAGCACAGATAATAGCACATTTCCATCATTGCAGAAAGTTCCACTGGACAGAGCACCTTTGCTTATAGCCTGTCTTTCCATCACAGGCATGGGATGTGGCTGTATAATATTTTTTTTAAAGAAACTGTGTATTCATGGACCCAGGCCTCTGCCGTTCATTGGAGCATTTTTGGAGTATCAAAAGTTTAGTGTGTTCACAGGCATTCTCCTCTCCCCCACACCCCCAGCAGTTGGTATCCCTTGGCCAGTTCAATAAATCCTAATTATTTTGTCCTCAGTCTCGAATCACTGTGAAAAGAAGGGGTGGAGTTAGGAAGGTGAGGAGAAAAGAAGGCTATAACTGAGACCCAAAGCAAGGTTGAGAGACTTTGTCACTGCGTTCTCCAGAGGAAAATAAGGCTGCCTAGCCAGGTGGAAGTAAGACCCCTTTACAACCCCTGGCCCAGATGGATTCACACCATGGAATCCCTGGATTCATCCTTTTAAATTTCCTGGAAGCAATGTCTGTTCTCTGTGCCCCGAGGAGACAAAATTGTATTTCCATCTACCAAAGCTCTCTTGGCATCAAGAACACGGAGGCACAGCCAGTGGCTTGGAGACTGCCTCTGTAATAAATCCATCTCTGCAGCTCAGTCTCACTTCTTGGACTAATTTCCAAATGCAGATGCCAGCCAGTGCCAATTCTTCAGGTTGAAAAGCAGCTGAACTGTCAGGGGAGCAGAACACCGTGTCTCAGGAATTCCTTTCTCCAACTCTGGGTGGGAATTTTAACAGACTGAGGGCTAGTGACTGACATCAACGCATGGTCAGAGCTTTGTGCTAGTCCGATGTCTTCCAGAGTTTAAACATTCAGGTACCATCTTCACTGCTTTTGTCCATATTTAATCTCCACCCATGCTAGTATACATGATTTTCTTTGTCCATCTCTCTCTTTTTAAAAAAAATACTTTAATCCACATAGCTTTTTCTTATGAAATAGTATCTCACAAATTCTGGACTACATGCTATTCAGATGGTGTGCAATTTAAAGCTTGGGAATTGTTTACTTCCAGAATTTTCCATGTAATATTTTTGGACCATGGTTGCCTGTGGGTAACAAGCTTTGAAAAGTGAAACCAAGGGTAAAGGGGGATTATTGTACCATAAATGGGGAAAAATAATAGGGTAGTTACATAATCATAAAGTTCTTAGGAAATAATCGGAAAGCTAAGCTTGGTAAGCAGGACACTTTGGCTTGAATAACTTTTTTTTTTCCCTTGGATCAGGGTCTCTCTCTGTCACCCAGGCTAGAGTGCAGTGGCATAATCACAACTCACCACAGCCTAGAAATCCTGGGCTAAAGCAATCCTCGTGCCTCAACCTCCTAAGTTGCTGGGTCTACAGGCATGCACCATCATGCATGGCTAATTTTTTTATTTTTTTGTAGAGACAAGGTCTCACTGTGTTGCCCAGACTGGTCTTGAACTCCTGGGCTCAATCAATCCTCCCACTTCAGCCTCCCAAAGTACTGAGATTACAAGCATGAGTCACCACACCCAGCCCAAAGAATATGTCTTAAACAGCCATTTACTATTTTGTTTTGTTTTGGGTCTTGGTGTCTGCAACAACATCCATGAAGGCAAGCAGCCCATCCTGGCCATCCTGGGTCCTGGCCTTATCAAGTTTATCTGAAGGAGTTTTATGCCCCCTCCGCCCCCCACTTTTTTAAACAACTGAATGGTAGGTTGCTTCTTCCATTAGTTGTCTTGAACAGAAAGAAGGCAAACCTGGGCTTTCTGCAATGGCAGTTTCTTTCATTCCTTCTAGCGTCCCATAGAAATGAATCATCTGCTAAGACTTGAAGCCCCTTTTCATATTCGGATGTTCATTTCATACTCTGATGGCTTTGAAAAATGTGGTTTGGTTCCTCACAATCATGCATCTAAGATGCCGGCAGCTGCTTGTGAATTGGCGGTCATCTTTGTGAAATAAAGGCAGGTCCATGTGTAAATGACTATATTCGACAGTGGCACCGAGAGTAACGTAATCCATCCATCTGGGTGAAGTTAAAATAGCCAGACATCGAGACAGTTAGGATCTCAGCGCTTCAGTGAATTGCAGGCCTTTGTCAAGTGGGGGTCTCCTACACAGGGACTTGAGAGGTCCCGGGCAGACCCTGCTCTGAGAATCCTTCTAACCTCTACTAGTCATGATAGATGGGTAGTTGCATCACCATGTTTCTAACGTGGGGCATTACGTTGCTGGGATCTTTAAGACCAAGACTGCCTTTTAATCAATTCAGTAATCGCTCTTCCTTTCTCCGTTAACTCAGTAGTACAAACTTTCAACAGTGCCAAAACATGTTAACGTCGATTTTCTGGAAACTTCCTTCCCTACCCTTTTCAATTTATTATTACTGGCAAATGCCCCAAACCTGGTTTCCAGTCCCAGCTGTGGCTCAAATTAGCACATGGCCATGGCAAGCCACAGGCCCCGTAGATACCCAAGTTCCTTCACATTTGGGAGAGGGTGATGGTGGCGGGTGCTAGCGGCCCATCCACTCTGCATGCAAGATTTCAAGTCTTCCCTCAGGCATGCTACATTAGACTAGAAAAACAATGGTCCCGAAACACTCATGCCTAATTCTTTCCCCAACTTGACTCCCAGAAAAAATACAGACGGCTAGTTCCACACAGGGAACGTGTTTGAGACCCCTGGCGCTAGTGACAGCGGTGCCCCCACTCCAGGGGCTGTTTCCAGCCTTAGATCTCCACACACAGTGCTCAAATCTGCTGATATGCCCCCCTTCCCACCCCTAACGCCCACCTTAGCACCGTGCTCCTTCTGAATGCTCTGGGAAGGAGGCAATGTCACGCATGATCTGCTTCCTTCAAAAACAACTTTTGGGCAGTGCATCCTGGAACTGGGCCTCACTGTGCCTAGGTGTGAGGAGGGGAAACAGCTCAGATCATTACCTCCAAACCTTCTCCAGCAGAGAGCTCAGGAGGGAAAGGTTGGCCAGGCCCAGGGCAGGCGGGAAGGAGCCTGGGCCCTGGCTCAGAGCCCCCACCAGGAGGTCGGGAAGACGCCCCAGCAGACAGAGGAAGTCACACAAGCCTCTCCCTTTTATCCTAAGGCGGAGACAGGCATTCATCCACAGATCTGTGGGCATCTGACGGTGCCGAGGGGAAGGCACCCGGTTCTGTGAGCGCGTGTCACCAAGGAAGCCAACCTGGAAGAGGGGTCTGGAGAGGTCTAGAGCCCTGCTGAGGATGGTCGCATCCTTCTTCCCAGTTTCTCTTAGCTGGAGAGACTAAGTATCTGATCACATTCTCTGTCTGGCAAAAATTCTGGCTTTACAGGTAAGTTTGGAGAATCTTTGTAAAAATCAGTGTTTTTAAGAAGCAAGTAGGGCGGGGGAGGGGAGAACACAAATTCAAATCTCGAAATACAGATAAAGAGACGACCCTCTCTCTCCCTCTCTGTGAGTCTCTCCTGTCCCCACCCCTCCTCCCAGGGTCCTGGGGAAGGGGCACCTTGGGACCCCCGTGTGCGGGTCCCAGTTACATGGGACGTCTCTCCTCTTTGTCCGGAGCCCGGGATGAGGAGGATCTTTGGACTCTACCATGTTGGGGAGGCAGTCCCTTTGCAGGGTTCCTGGGACCTCCTGGGAAATTCCTCAGAGGGCAAGGCTGGAAAGTCAACTCAGGCTTCAAATATTTTAAGAACTGCGATGAAATGAGTTAAGCCGGAAATACACGGAAACCCGAGTAGGAACAGCTCTCTTCAACAAGGAACCGTCCAAACAAGTCTCTCAGCAGAGAGAAATTCAGAACCCCAGGCCCCACCACTAGCTGTGTTGGACGCGTTCACATTAAATTGACAACATTTGAAGGAGAGGACACACCCTGGACTGCCCCCAAGTTTCATCAGCCAGCAACCGGCTCAAGCCCTCAGCACGGCCACATTTTGTATCCACGTTTGTCTTTTCGGCAAAAGGAGCCAGATAATTGCAGAATGAATTCATAGCTGAGCTTTTTGAAAAGAAGAAGGAAGTCCCTGGGAGAGACACACATGGCAGGTTGGGGCCGGCTCGTGCCACCCGTGAGAGCCAGCTGTGCCCGGCCCATGGCAGCTCCAGGTTCAGGGAATGAGGTGGCAACTTGAAGTCAGCTGTGGCGGGAGTGTTTACACCACAGAAACCGGTAAGGCCCACAACTCAGAGTTTTTGCTCTCGGCGAGTCAGCGGTGAGATTTTGGTGGGGTGTCAGCGAGTTACTGACACCCCACCAAAATCTCCCATCTAGAATTTGGTCCGGCTTCCTCTCCTGCATGGAGAAAGTACAAAGACCATCCTTAAGTCCTAGAAAGATCGATATTCGTAGACCGGACTTACAAAAGCTGGAAAGTCCACTCAGCCTTCAAACATTTTAAGAACTGCGATGAGCCGGGCTCGGTGGCTCAGCCTGTGATCCCGCGCCTTTGGGAGGCTGAGGTGAGTGGATTGCCTGAGCCCGCGGGTTCGAGACCCGCCTGGGCAAGCG
>CAUYQG010206523.1:45-22597 GCA_963574415.1 Tarsius wallacei | reverse complement strand
TATAAATAGTCTCCACCCTTAAAACATTGGCCAAGCTAGAAAGAGAATACTTAAACTTAAACATCGTTTTAACATCACAAAATAAAAATCATGTAATTTATTGTAAGTGACTCGTTTTGTAATGATGATTTTAACTTGCTCGTGACAACAACTTACAGGGATTATCTCCCTTGTAAAAAAAAAAATATAAGCTCACAACTACCCACAATAAAATGGCATCTGCACCCTTTTAACAGGTGTCCAGACTTTCTCTCTCTCCCCTTTTTTCTTCCCCTCAAACGCCTATGCCATCTCCATCTTTTGGGGTACCCTTTGGATCATGCGGGAGCAGGACTCCGACACGATATGGCACAGGGCCTAGCATGGTGGGTGATACCCGAGACATGTTTGTGAGAGGATTGAGCAAACAAGAAAGAAACTAACACAAAAGAAAAGGCTCTTCCTTGTTAAAAGCCCAGTGAGGACAGACAGAATCTGCCATCGGCCAGGGCCCTTCCCTTCCCCACCCAACTCTGCCTGTCATATATCTCCAGAACCTTCCTAATCGACGGGTCAACCTCAGCGTCTGGGTGTACTGAGCCCCTTCATTTCTCGGGTGAAGCTGCCCAGGGTCCCAAAACGGATATGCGGCTCGAGAAAGCCAGAGTTATGCTTGCTCGCCTCCAGGGCAGGGTGGCTGGCCACCTCTCTCAGCCCAGATGGTTCCTCAACTGTTTGTGTTATTGACTATGGGCCTTCCATCCTCTTGGTCCTTTGGGTGGTCCCTGCCTGCTTATTTTAAGGCCTGTTTCTGAAATACTCATAATGGAATAGAACAGTTTTTATTTACAAGCTGAATTTCCTTTTTTCCCAGAGAACACGTTTGTACCATATGTTGTGTTTTATGTGAATTGTCTTATTTATTTATTTATTTTTTGAGTTGGAGTCTCACTCCGTCGCCCAGACTGGAGTGCAGTGGCATGCACCCGGCCACCGCATCCTCGACCTGCTGGACTCCGGCGATCCTTCCGCTTCAGCCTCCCAAGTCTCTGGAACTACAGGCGTGCGCTACCACACCCGGCTGATTTTTTATTTATTGTAGAGACGAGGTCTTGCCAAGTTCCCCGGGCGGGTCTCGAGCCCACGGGTGCAGGCAATCCACTCACCTCGGCCTCCCAGAGCGCTGGGATTACAGGCTGAGCCACTGAGCCCGGCCATGAATTGTCCTATTCTTAAGTAAGGATGGCACATACAGAACCGTGATTGGGAGGGTTTGGGACTAGAGAAAGGAGTCCCTTGAACTAAAGTAGCCCACAGCTCTGTGTTAATTGAGGTTTGGAATTCCTGCCTTAGCC
Organism: Tarsius wallacei; assembly: GCA_963574415.1. Classification (NCBI taxonomy): domain Eukaryota; kingdom Metazoa; phylum Chordata; class Mammalia; order Primates; family Tarsiidae; genus Tarsius; species Tarsius wallacei. The sequence continues at coordinate 21,263 of CAUYQG010206523.1, read as the reverse complement.
CTGGAATACCCAACTGGTTAGCTGTGGTATGCTAAGTTCCTTTTGTTCTTAAGAAAAGGTTAGAGGTGTAACTAAGGTGTTGACCACGTGGAAAACTTAAATCAGGTTTATGAGAAATATTTAAATTTGCTCTATTAGATACTGATAATTATGCTTTTATGTACAATTAAATATAGCAGGGTCCTATTTGGGGAAGATACGCTCTAGCTTTCTTATACCATGCTGTGTTGTTTTGGGCAAGTTTCTTGACCTCTCTGGGATTTCCTTTCCACATCTATGAAATGAGCAGATATTGTACTTGCTATATGATTTCTGAGATCTCTTCTTACTCAGAAATTCTGACTCTGCTTTTAAAAGACGGCGGCATTGCCTCTCTACACCTGGACAAATATGTGCTATATGGCATTAGATTTCGTTACAGAAGTAGGCCAGCTACTTGTTTTTCAAACAGACCTTTATAAACCAACAAAGCATCCGTTGCTCACAAAGGAAGGCAGAAGAAGAGAACCCTGGTGGCCTAAGTACAGCGGTGTCTCTCTCTTACCTATGGCTGGGACTGGGGCTGGGAAGGAACCCGGCTAGACATTGTCTGGACACTGAAGGGCCAGGACCAGGCGATATGGGCTACGTACCTGAAGCTAGACTCATTCCCAAGTTTTTCCACAAGGAGAGAGACTGGGTCAGATGTTCAGCATCACTTGCTCTGGCCTTGTGTGAGGATGGCTGTGGAGACAGAGAGGTCAGCGTGGGGTGGGAGGCAATTCTCTCTTCATAGACATCAGCCACTGGTTTTACAGAGGAGGGATGGAAGCCAGAGGTGTGTGGCAGTTAGAATCTGCCGTCTTGCCTAGGGACTAGTTGTGGAACGCAAGAGGGGACTGAGAGAAGACATGGTCGGACAACATCACGAGAGGTGGGGGGAGAGGTGGAAGGGAAGGGAAAGACGTGGTCAGAAATTTGATTTTGCATAGTTTGAGATGCGTACAGGACGGTAGGATAAGCCAACCAGCGGGAATGTGGAAATCCAAGTCTGTAGCTCAGAAGCAGGTGGCATCTGGAGGAATCGATGATGCTGGTTGGATAATAGGGAGTCAGAAGAACAACGAGCCCTCGTTGTAGAGAGTGAGAGGTGGGGACACGCCATTGTGGGAACTGTCTTCATGGAGAGAGAAAAGACAAGTGAGATGTGCAGTGAACTTTGAAGGAGAAGACGATAACGAGGCGAGAGCTGTGCGGGTTACTCCAAGGAAGGGGGTGTTTCATGGGATACGTTCTCATCAAGTTTTTATAACTTACCACCAGAATAAGATTCCTCAGAAATACAAGGCACCTCTCCGTCTTGTGTTTTCCCCCTCCCAATCTTAAAGCAGTGCATTTTGTAATTCTCTAGTTATGTTTTCGCATCTTGGAATATTGAAAACACAAACCAAACCCTCGTGGCGTTAGCTTGGGAAGCCCTTGCGATGAAAATCGGCTCAATGAGAGGGGAAATGAGGGAAGCATTTTTAGAAACAAGTGATGACAGCTCGGAGCATCCTTGAAGCGATGCATTATTCAGATGTGTTGGCTTGAGAGCGCCCGAGTCCACCACCCGTTACCTGTTGGGATGCCTTCTTCTCCGCTTGCTAATCTGAATATTATTCATTTTAAAGTTGTGTTTATATTATCTTGAGGGGGAAACAAACACTACTTTATTAATCCCACCAAACATAATACCGGAAAAGCAATTATTCCCACCGTGTGTAATAAGCCATCTGTAGGGAAAATAACCCATTAAATGTGAATCAATGTGAATTTAAAAACTGTTATTAAGATCAGATCGGTTCCTAATTATGAGCACCATAATTTGAGTATTTGCTCATGCATACTTGGTGATACCGTGCTCTGTAACCTTAAAACCTTAATATCCAAACAAACAATCTCTATATGGTAATTAATGTCAAAAATCACAGGTCGGCCAATCGGATGAGTCCCTTTGTAAGAGGTTAGTTGGGTTCGTTTGGATCTGGGCTTAATTAGATGGAGAGTCCACTATTTTGAAATTCTGGTGATAATTGTAGCAGAGGGCTGAATATGTTTGCATTTTCAATAAATCATTCATTAACTGAAATGAAATCTTTTCGTTAAATTACCTCTCATGGTTCAGTAAATAGGGAGTTTTCCTTTCTTTTTAAGTTTACTAGCGTATCCTTCGGTTCTCCTTGAATGAAAAGCAATTGCTTTGACCATTGTCAACCAGAAAGCATTTCCCCTCAGCATTCCCTCTTCCCCAGCTGGACCATAAATTGTCTTATGACTGAGATTGCTGTCCGCTCCTGGGGAACCTGGAGGCTGATGATCTCCTCAGAGCTGGGCCTTGTTAAATCTTAGGAAGACGCATAAAAATTGTTAGTGGCTGATTTCAAAAGAAACACCTAGCAAACTTGTCTGTGTTTATCACAGGCCCAGGCCCTGCAGCTGGTGAGCCGTCATTTTAAGATCATTCGGGCACATTTGTCAGGACTTTCTTGCCTTTTAATGATGGAAGGCACGTGAGAGCCCTGTTCATGAGAAAGAGGAGAAAACCTACCCAGGGGTGCCAAAGAGGCCTCGTGATTATTTTGTTCATAAAGTAACCCAGATGATCCCCAGGTGGTCAGGGGAGGTGTGATACAGCCAGCCAGGGTGTCTGTTATGGGATAGATTGTCTCTCCAAAAGACAGGCTGAAGTTCTCACCCTGGTACCTGTGATCATAACCTTCATTGGAAATAGGGTCTTTTTTTAGATGTAGTCATGCTAGAATGAGGTTATGCCCTTAATCCAATGGCTGATAGTCTTGTAAGAAAACACAGACACAGGCACACAGGGAGAACACTGTATGACAACAGAGGAAGAGATTAGAGTGGTGCATCAACAAGCCAAGGGGATGCCAAAGATTGCCAGCATGCCAGAAATTAAGAGAAAGGCATGGGGGAGATTCTTCCAGACAAGCTTCAGAGGGGGCATGGTCCTGCCAACACCTTGACTTCAGACTTCCGGTCTCAAGAACTGTGAGAGAATACATTTCTACTGCTTTAAGCCTACCGGTTTGTGGTCATTTGTCATGCCAACCCACAGTGAACATGTCATGTCTCTGTCTTGAGTCCTGATGTCACCTCCCAGGCCCATTCTGATGACGTTGGAAGAGCACCGTGACGTAGTCACAGCCAGCCATAGGACGTGGTCGGTTCAAACAGGTGGTTGTGCCCCGTACCCACCTCAAGCCAATAAAATCAGACCTTGCATTCTGTCCCTTTTCTCCTACCTTTCCTGAGATGTGGGCTTTAAAAAAAAAGATGAGCATCCCTGCAAAGTTGTTTATCTCAGACTCCAAGTCATTTTTTGGAGCATCTGGCCTTTGGGAACTGACCCTGTTTCTCTAGATTTCGCTCCTCCGTGCTGGTTGTATCCCGAGAAAAGGCAACCCAGGAGGGGAGGCCAGGCTGACCCTCAGACGGTAAGGTGACCGGTGGACTCAACAAAAACGGACCTGGCCTTTCCTTTCTGGAAAGTTCCACCCACTGGCAGCAGCCTCATCTTTGAACTGGCATCCTCCTCTGATGGCAGAGTTTCGGGGGTTACAGCTGGGAACGCCAGCCCTCACCTGAGCTCTTGGGGATTGCCAAATAGAGACCATGATGCAGAGGAGGAGATGGAAGGCATCTCTCTCATCGCCTTCTCTTCTCTCCGGTCTCTCTGCATTGCCGTCCCTACCCTTCTTATGCTTTTGGGATACTCCTGATTCTCTTCTGAAGCTTCCTGGGAAAGCCAAGCAGGGAATGAGCCACCAAGAGACTGGAGTTACACAAAGGCAGCCAAAGTGGGGAAATCAGTATGTTTTATCCAGGGAAGATAGCCGCCCCCTCCCCAGGGACCTTGTAAGGGATTTGCTGAGGAGATCACCCTCCAGGAAAAGGGTGTTATACCACAAAAATTAGAAAAGGGACGCCCCTCCCTTCCTCTTTATATCATGAACCTTACCAGTCATGCTAGTACCAGGAATTACAGTCCAATCTATTTTCGGTTTTTCTTTCAAGTCTTGGGATTCCTTATATATTCATCTTTGAATTTTTTCAGGTGGTTACTTTTTCTCAGCCCTGTGGTCTGCTCTGTTGCCACCATGAGGTGACTGCCTAATCCTCAGGGCTGGCCTGCCTATCCTCCCAAGGTCACCACCCAACTTTCTTTGCTTTGTGTTTGTGGTTGAGTTTGTTCCATCCATGCTCCTTGCTGTTTTGAAGGCGATGACAGGGCTGGAGAACCGTATCAGCACTTTTGACCCCACTGCTAGGCTGTTGACCCCAGAGGGCTGGGTCCGTCCCCTCCCTATAATCTTCAGAACAAATACCAGCTTTTCTTAACCTCCCTGCTTTGTTCAAACACTTGAACTGTTGGAAAGATGTCAAAATCATAAGTCTCCTGGGAGGAGGGATTGATGTTTCTGTCTTAGGAGAGACAATGCACATCTGTGCAAGGAGTTCTCCAAAAGAAGCTGAGATCCACAAAGGGAAGGAATTGTGAAACTTCCTCCACTTACCTGAGAGGCTAAAATCCATTTCTGAGGAGGCATTGGGCATCGATTTCAGTGCCGCTTAGATCAGGGGCCAGAGCACAGGTTTCGCCCGGATCAGAGGGTTGATGAGGTTTCTGCAAGGCAGCTTCACACCAACGCGATCCAACAAGCACTTTTTTTTTTTTTTTTTTTTTTTTGAGTTGGAGTCTCACTCTGTCGCCCAGACTGGAGTGTGCAGTGGCCACTCCCGGCCACCGCAGCCTCGACCTGCTGGGCTCCGGCGATCCTTCTGCCTCAGCCTTCCAAGTAGCTGGAACTACAGGCATGCGCTACCACGCCCGGCTGATTTTTGATTTATTGTAGAGATGAGGTCTTGCCAAGTTGCCCAGGTGGGTCTTGAACCCGTGGCTCTGGCAATCCACTCACCTCAGCCTCCCAAATTGCGGGATGACAGGCTGAGCCACTGAACCCGGCTCAACAAGCACTTTTAAAAGTAAAGTTTGCTTCCTTTGTTTGAGCTGTTAGCTGTGTGTATTGACCCTAGCAAAATGACTCCAAATGTGTGACTTACGTAACAAATGAGTGTGTAAAACACACCTTAATGAGTACTGTACTAACAACTTTTTTGGGTGGGGAGTAGAATGAGCGATGTTTGCAAAAGAGCTGTACTTGGCTGTTGTGGCCGTGTGGAATAGGAATTTCTCAAGGCTTTATGGTCACCTGTGAAGATGTATGTGCATCTAGGCTTTAGTATCATGTTTATTAAAAAATCAAGTGTATTGTGGGCAAGGGTTAGGGTTAGGGTTAGGTCAGCCACTTACGGATCCTCGGATGTAAAAATTTTGACCAAGCCTGGGAACCTGCTGGTATCAGACTTCTGTGTCCTCCTTTGGTGATGGCCCCATAGGCTTCTTTCCTTCCCCTGGCCCTGTGGGTTTGGATGACAGGACCCCTTTTGGCAGGCCTCAGGACCTAGGGTCCTCTCTCTGCATGCGGCTTGGGCTTTGAGCACTGATCCAGTTTCCTCTCTGGCTTTTGGCCCAGAACTCTTCCACAGCCTGTTTCCTGTTCTTGGTCTGCCCTGGAGGAATTTGAGTCAGACTTGGCCTGGCTTGACCAACCTCAGCTTGCCATACATCTGAGGCCTGTAGGTGCCTACCTCGCCACCCTCACCCACCTCTAGCAACTTGTGGGAGAAGTAGGAAGATCTGGGAGGGGAGGTACTGAGTGTGGGTGTGCCTAGACATCACTAGGCAGACTAGGTGGGCACTGACAGCGACTGAAGAGAGAGCCCCAGGGGGTAATTCCCGGGGCCAGGAGCTCCTCCCTGGGGGAATTTTGAGGCTGCTCTGTGATTCTCTCCTTGCCTACCTGCTTTCCAATGAAAGCTATGACTGCTTTCCACAGTCAAAAGGCAATTTGAGGAAAGCAGAGATATTCTCCCTAGCAGAATCTTCTCATCATCCCACTGGAGCAGTCCAAACCATAGCACGGATATTGTGGCTGAGGAAATGGAGTGCTGAAAGGAAGAATTCAAACACTTTTGTCTTCTAAATTTATTACTTGAGTCAAAGTCTTTGGTGGTTAATGCCAATAGTTTGTGGGCACACTCTTCTGTGCATAGGTGCAGCTTTTCCTGACTCTTAGCCTGAAAGAGGGGTGTGTGTGTGTGTCTGTCTGTGTGTTGTCAAAAACCCATGGAAGAGAAGCATTTCAAAATGAGTCTTGTCAGCAGAGCAGGAAATATGGACAGTTCTGTGTGCAACGAAAGTGCAGATTTGAATTCACTAGAAAAGGCGCACCATTTGAATTTCTAGCTCCTTGAAACACCAGTGTGATACTAAATTATTTTGCCAAATGATAGCATGATTAAATCTTGTGTTTAAGTCTGCAGTGGGAAACAAAAACACCAGGTACTGTTAAAGGAAGAATTATTCTGACACTGGCTGAAAGGGTAAGGGGGACTTTATTCGGAATTATTGCATTAGGTATCGAGACTTTCACAATAAGAGAGAAACATCAGTCTCAGTTTAGAACACAAGATAAACAGTGTGGGGATTTATACCCAAGAGGCAGGTTGGGGGCAGAGGGTGGTCAGTGGATAGAAAGTTACTTGGAAAAGATCTCAAGGATTTTTAGCAGGGGGGTCTTGCTAAAGCAACCTATAGGATTCTTACTGAAGACAGGTCAAGGGCTTAGACGCCAAAGGTAGAAGATAAAGTATTCGATCAGATATCAAGGGTGAGGGATTCTCTCTAAACTAACTTCACAGTTCAGGGCAAGAGTCAAGGCCTAGTCGAGAAGAGGACTCAGAGGAGCCTGACTTAAGTTTGGTCAAGAAGAGGCTTTGTCAGTGCTTGGTTTAGTCTTACTACTCAATAGTTACTGACACCTTCAGGGTTAGGCACTCGGTTAGGAGCCTAAAAAAAAGAAAAAAACAATTAGTGGAGGGTTAGAGAGAATACCCTATCATCATAATGTGTCAAAAAGTGCCAGAATGGGATTATGTACAAAACACAACTTAGGCTCATCAGCTGGAAGCCCTGGGCCCCGGGGGAGGCTTGGCAAAGAAGCTACTTTGTTCTTAGACTTTTAACAATTTGCCAGAATGAGAGTATTCTAGAGTGGAAGGGCACTGGGGTAGGGGAACGGCATGTGCCAAGCAGTGGAGAGCACAAGAATGTAAGTTTCATTGCTGCTCAGGGCCAGAGCTTCACCTGGGTCTAAGGGACACTGGGGCTTGCTGGCGGGGGCAGGACCCGAAATTGTAATGTGGGCAGAGGCGGCCTTCACGAGTGAATAAAAAACCAGGCTGTTTTAGGAGGTGTTACCCTAGCCACTTGTTATTCGGCCTTCTGTGACTAAGGACGGTCTTGAGTGGCCTTTCATGCACTTCAGATAATAAATTCCTTTTTTATGGTTAGCAAAATTCTAGTGTGTATTTGCCTTTTCACTAACCTTACCAAAGGGAAAAATGTCAGCTCTTTTCCTGGAGTTTCTCGTATCCACTTGTTACTTTCAATTAAATTTTAAAACCTCTGGAGTAAAAGGAATTTTCCATAGTGTGGTTAACACTAGGAGTTAGCTGATTATTGAAAAAGTGGGAGCTGTTTTTATGATGACCACACCTTAGCCATTTCATTGTTATTTAAAACAAGTAAGTGTACCCTTAGTTTTCTTTCTTTCTTTCTTTTTTTCTTTCTTTCTTTCTTTCTTATGCAGGTTCAATGCTTGTTTTTGAACATGGTTTCACTCTTTTTTTTTTTTTTTTTTTTTGAGTTGGAGTCTCACTCTGTCGCCCAGGCTGGAGTGCAGTGGCCGCTCCCTGCCACTGCAGCCTAGACCTGCTGGGCTCAGGTGATCCTTCTGCCTCAGCCTTCTAAGTAGCTGGAACTACAGGCACATGCCACCACGCCCGGCTGATTTTTTTTTTTTTTTTTATTGTAGAGATGAGGCCTCGCCAAGTCTCCCACGCTGGTCTCAAACCCGTGAGCTCAGACAACCCTCTCACCTTGGCCTCCCAAAGTGCTGGGATGGCTTGAGCCACTGCACCCAGCCTTCACTAAGTAACTTTTATAATGCATAGTCAGTAATTCCATCTAAAATTTCTTTCAAAAGGAGTTAGAAGATAGTCACATTTTTCAGCTTTTTCAGTTATTTCACCCATGCCTAATTGTGCATAATTTTTTTAGCTACTTACCTTTATATCCTTTCTAAAACATTCCATTTAGTTCTCTGAAAATGGTTCCTCCTCATGGCACTAAAAAGTCATTGTCTCATGTCATATTTAAGTGAATTACATAATTACAGGAGGGAGGAGAATTGGTGAAACCCAATGACCTGGAGGTTGTGTGTGCTGACGAGTAGGCCAGAAGAGCCCGGGTGCTAAGGGAAGCCCATGACTGAGTGGTCAGTGTGCCATGGACTCTGATCAGTGGATTGTACTGAGGCCCTGCCAAGCATCAGTTAACTCAAGGACTTGTTGGATTTCTACTGTACTTGAGTGTCCAACACATGGCGCTGGGCCTTGAGAGGAACACCTAGATATGCACGGCCTGGTCCCACCCATGGCGGAAGACAGGAGAACATTCTGGTAAAAGTACAGAATGATCCTCAGCAAAATTTACAAATGATTGTTTGCCATTAGGAGAGAATTCAGAGGATATGCACCTATGATGTGGAACTGAGATGTCAGTTAACTATAGCATCTCTGTACTGAGGTAGAACTTTATTGATTTGTACCCTCTGATTTCAGAAGTCGCTTATTTCATTTCTGTTAGTGTCATAGACTAGTGCCTTTCCTCACCCCTAACCTTGACTCTACTGGGTTGAACAGATGGCTTGAACCCAGGATTGTGGCATCTCCGCATTTAAATACGGTGATTGGAGGTTGAATGTTGTATGTGCTTAGCTCGAGAATGTCTTACACATATAGTGGATGGTGAGTTGGTGAGTGAACTTGAAAATCTCAAAAGTGGGTTGTCAGAAACGCTGTGTTTCTTAGGGGAACGTTTTCATGGTCACTGATTTCATGTGAATGAACTTGATGTTTAGTGCTGTGGCAATGCCCCTGGCTCCCACATTCAGGAGCAGTGAATGTGGGCGTTTGTTTTAAGACCTGGTTCGCCAGGGCACAAAAAGCATAACTTTTGGTATCTTAGGAGCTCTTAGGAAATTGACAAGGATGAGAACTTTTTTCTTTCACAGAGAAGTTTGTCCTCAGTTCCTCATTAGATCCGTCTCTGATTTTGGCATGGCCTTGGGAATTTATCAGGGAAATATGTTTTGTTTATACTGACTACATTATGAGAAGCTTGGAAAACTGTTTGGGGGGCCTTTAAATTTATTTCTATGTGATAGATTTTCAGCTATTATGAAACTAAACCAAAAGAAAACAATAAGGGGCATTAAAAAGGAAGTGTGAGAACCTGAAAGTCTTGATTTCTTAACAGGAATTTCCCTATAATCTCTCTCTGGATAAGAATGAAGAAAAATATTTACGTGTATTATGTGCCAAGTGAAACCGTTAAGTTAGCTGTAATTGAAAAGATGCAATAAACTGTCAATAGTTTGGGAATTGTTTGAGGATTAAAAGTAAGATCTATTTGTGAGAAAATGTTTTCATTTTGGTAATGCTAATTTGATATCTTCACTTTATTACTTTTCAATATGTTGCTTTGAAAGCGGATAAAGAATTTCTCATCGCTCACTGGAACTGTGTTAATCAGATTTATGGTACCTTTTATTTTCCTGGCCTTCCGTCACTTCGTTTGGATAGTTAAGTCTTCTGTGTGGACAGCTTATCATTTTATGAAAGATAGGTGGACCTCCCCCGGCCTTTGCACACGTTTGGGCCGCTTGTCCAAACATGAGCTGCCCGGACAGCAAAGCACTATGCTGTCATGTTCTGATAATTCACCTTTTCGAGTTCTGCACTGTCTCTGTAGGACCACCTCTCTTCCTTGCCTGCTCTCTGCTTTCTTGGGTGTGTTAGGTCTTAACCTGGTCTCTCAAACTGGACACCAAATCCCCAAAGGAAATTCTCATGTTCGGTGCGTTGCTGAAGCAAATAGCACCCCATGGACGGACAAGCCTGCTCTGTCCTTCCCGAATCTAAGGAGGTACAGTGTGGCTGTGACCCCTCCCAGACCTGACTAGGGCAGAAGGGGATGCCAAACACCTCTGTAGTCCCTGGGACAGGACTACAACAGGTGTGACTTTGCCCCCTGAGGCCCTGCAGTGGGCCTGGGTACCATTTGAATCCTGTCGGGGCTGATCCCCTGCCCTGCCTCCTGGTCTCGCTGGCTCACTTGTAGATACGGGCGGGCCCCACCCCCACCCTCAGAGCGTCTGAACACATCCTGGCTGTGAACACCACCACCATCTCCTCAGGACCTTCTCTGTGTCTTTGGTCTCTTCTGCCTACACCTCTTCTCATGGGAACCCCTCCTCTCGGAAGGGTCCTTGTCTCTCCCGCCTTCTGGTTTTCCCCGAGTTGTCACAACATAGAAGGTAAGACTCTGTGTGGTGAGGGAGGGATGTATGGCCCTCTGGCTGTCTCAGTAAATATCCCCCATGGGGTAGTGGTACGGTCACCTGGTGACTTGGTTGCCTTTCTAACCAGGGGGACCCATGGGGCAGAGGCTGGAGCCGTCATGCTTACTTTCTGGGGGAATGGTTGCTCTCTTTCTGGATTCACCATCTGGTGAGTGTAAGGTGGTGTTTCTTCATCCAGTTCTGTTGACTTCGTGGTTTGTGGAACTTCAGAAATCACAATGGCATGGTGGCATTGTGCGCTTCTAGCCTCCTCTGTCAGTCCTGCCCACTGGGGGCATCATTGTCTGTGCTGGATGGCTAGCTCACTCCTTCCAGCATGGGGCCCTGTCTCCTGCTTTTCATTCTTGGTGGAGGTAGCCTTGGATGCCCAGCCCACTCTATATTTGAACTCAGTGGAGGACTGTCTACATCTCTCCCCCAGTTACACAGTGATGGCCAAGTTTGTCTCTTCCTCTGACCATTCCCAAGGCTGGTTAGAACCAATCAATCTGATGGAGCACTTTCTTAATTTTCTTTTTCTTTTAAGTATTTCAGGCAACTTTCTTAATTTTCAATGTCAATTTTTTTTTTTTTTTTTTTGAGTTGGAGTCTCACTCCTTCACCCAGACTGGAGTGCAGTGGCATGCTCACGGCCACTCCAGCGTCAACCTTCTGGGCTCCAGGGATCCTTCCACCTCAGCCTTCCGAGTAGACAGAACTACAGACGTGCACTACCACGCCTGGCTATTTTTTTTTTTTTTAATTGTAGAGATGAGGTCTCGCCAAGTTGCCTGGGCTGGTCTTGAACCCACGGACTCAGGCAATCCACTCGCCTCGGCCTCTCAAAGTGCTGGGATTACAGGCTGAGCCACCGAGCCCGGCCAATGTCAATGTTTTTTAATCAATGAGGTGACTCACAACATTGAACAATTACCTATATATCTTATGTTTTAGGTCAAGGGAATGCCGAGTGCTACCTTTTTAAATAGGTCCTGGTGAGAACTGTAACTGAGAACTAGGATTTGGGATCTTTCTATGAGTGGGAGCCCACTGCATTTTGTACCCCAAACCACATCCTCACCCTCATGCCCACCTTCCCTCGCCTTTCCAGTATGGGGAAGAGATGGGGCAGCCCACCCTGCATTAAGCAAATTAACCCCAGAAATGAAGGAAATGGGCTTAAAACTCTGTCTCGGTAGCTGAGCCCCAAATTAGCTAGAATTACCGGATGCCAAGGACATAGTTGGGTTTGTTGTTGCCTTATTATGGATTTGTTGATAGAAAACAACTTTTTTGACTGTTTACATCATGGAAATTTGATAACCCATTTGTATTACTTAAACTGCACATTCTGTAAGTGTTGTCAAAGCGAGGGAGTAATTTGTAATAGACGCAGAGTATGTAGAAACGGTTCTTGTAAAAGTGTTCTCTAAATTGCTTTGCTTGCAGCTAAGGAGGTTGTCATAAAGAATGATTTCTCATATTGGATTTTTCAAAGCCACAGGAGTGGCCACAGAGCAGGCAACGGACAACCCAGTGATTTAAGACTATTTAATGCCCCAGCTGTCGTGAAATGGAAGGAAATAAACTCCAGTGGGCTGCTAGAACACATTACTACAATCTCCTAATGTCCCACACTAGGAGGTTGATGTATCTCTGGTTATGTCTTATGAGATGACACTCAGAAGCAGAAAAGAAAAAAAGGACAACCAAAGCCAATGGCAGAAAATTACTCAAAAATGAGGGTGATACAGTCAGGCCTGTGCCATTCTTAAGTTCAAGTCAAACTTGGACCCACTGCTCCTTCAGTGGGTTTTTTTTCTGTTAGTACATAGATATTTGCATATGATAAAATTGGCTTAAGAACAGACCTGGAGGCACCTGTCCTAGCACTTCCCAAACTTTGTTGTGCACATGAATCTCCTGGGGATCTTGTTAAAATGCAGATCCGGAAGGCCTGGAAAAACACCTGGGACTCTGCGTTTCTACTTAGCTCCCTGATGGTTCCAAGGCAGCTGTTCCAGGGCTCATGCTTTGAGGGGCAAAGTTCTAATTCATCTCACCACCTAACTGCCATTCTTTTTTTTTTTTTTTTGAGTTGGAGTCTCACTCCATTGCTCAGGCTGAGGTAAAGAGGCATGCACATGGGGCCACCCCAGCCTCGACCTGCTGGGCCCCGGCGATCCCTCCACTTCAGCCTTCCAAGTAGCCAGAACTACAGGCACGTGCTGCCGTGCCCATCTCATTTTTAAACATTTGTTTTATTTATTGTAGACACGAGGTCTCGCCAAGTTGCCCGGGCTGTTCTGGAACCGCGGGCTGAGGCAATCCACCCGCCTCGGCCTCCCCAAGTGCTGGGATGACAGGCTGAGCCACTGAGCCTGGCCCCCTGATCTTCCTGTCATACTGGGTGAGCATTCCTGACCTGAAAATCTGAAATGCTCCCAAATCCAAAACTTCTTCAGCACCGACCTGACACTCGAAGGAAATACTCATTGGAGCAGTTTGGATTGGGGATTTTCAGATTGGGGTGCTCAGCTGGTAAATATTCCAAGATCTGGAGGGAGGGAGAAAGGGAGGGAAGGAGCAGGAAGAGGGAGGGAGGGAGAGACAGAGAGAGAGAGAGCCAAAACACTTCTGGTCCCAAGCATTTCAGGTAAGGAATTTTCAACCTTTAGTCCTTTACATAATAGGCCTCTCTCTCTGTCCACAGCAGATCCTAATTGATTAGGGTTTAACTCCCCACACCCTCTATGGAGCCCATTCCTCCTTTGAGGAGGGATTTTTCTGTTTTTCCTCAAGCCCCTCCCTCCCCCATCCCCCTCTTGCCTCCTCCTCAGTGAAAAGAGAGAAGGTTCTCCCCATGGTGGGTCCAGCATGAAATGACTTAAACTCGTGATTCCTTCAGACTGTCCCTTAGACCTGAGTCCTCCTTCCCTCAGGGACGTTTGGCTTTGCACGAATCATTCTGTAAGTGGCTGGTCTTTGGGCCTTGCCCTGCCCCCTCCGGTTCTCTGTGGGTGTTTAGACCTCTCCAGTTTTGCAGCCTACAGTGATGATCAAACAGTCTTGTTTGGTCATTGCCCAGTGGTCCCTACAGCCATCGTGGACAAGATTTTCCCAGTTTTGCCGTGCAAACAGGGGCCAACGAGCCTGCTGCTTCTTCACCTACAGAAGGAGCCCGTGAAGATCAGCCATGATGGGCTTTGTTGGTGCAGCACCAAAATCCATGTGCTGGTGGTGACACAGTACCATTTACTGAGCGGTGTGTTTGCTGTTTATGGTTCCACTTATAGGAGGTCCCTGGTGGAGTCAAACTCATGGAGATAGTCAGGAGAGGGGTGGGGGAGGGAACAGGTTCAGTTTTGTAAGAAGAAAAAGTTCTAGCATAACAATGCGAATGTACTTAACATTGCTGAACTGTATACTTTAAAACAGGTCAGATGATAAATTTTATGTTATCTGTATTTTACCACAATTAAAAACTGAAGCATTTTTTTAATGAAAAAGGAAAAAAGCCTGGGCGCCGTGGCTCACGCCTATAATCCCAGCACTTTGGGAGGCCGAGGTGAGAGGATTGCCCGAGCCCAGGGGTTCGAGACCCGCCTGGGCAACTTGGCGAGACCTCATCTCTCCAATAAATCAAAAAACTAGCTGGACATGGTGGCGTGTGCCTATAATTCCAGCTACTTGGAAGGCTGAGGCAGAAGGATCGCCTGAGGCCAGCAGGTCAAGGCTACAGTGGCCATGAGCGTGCCACTGCACTCCAGCCTGGGCGACAGAGTGAGACTCCAACTCAAAAAAAAAAAAAAAAAGAAACTTATATCAGACCGTATTTGCCTTTTTGTGACTGGCTTATTTCACTTAGCATAATACCCTTGAGGTGCATCCATGTTGTAGCACATGTCAGAATTTCCTTCTTTTCGAAGGCAGAGTAGTATTTTGCTGTATGAATAGAACGGATTTTATTTATTCATTCATCTATCGCTGGACACTCGGGTTGTTTTCGCTTTTTGGCTGTTGTAAATTGTGTTGCTGTGGACATGGGCGTGCAGATATCTATTCGAGACCCTGCTTTCAGTTCTTTCGTATATATACTCAGAAGAGGGATTGCCGGATCATATGGTAATTCTATTTTTAATCTTTTTTCTGTTTTTAATCATTTGTAGGGTGCCCATTTATGTTTCCACCAGAAATACAGAAGGGCTCCAATTCCTCCACATCCTCACCAACCCTTGCTGTTTTCATTTTGTTAAATGAGCAGCTCTCCTGATGGGTGTGATGTGTGTTTTGTTTTGCCTTTATTGAAATCCATGGACTTTCCCGTATGGTTCTCTCAGGGCTCTTCAGTCTACATTCCTCTTATAGAGTCTCAGAAAGGGTCAGGAACTTGTCCAAGGTAATTGAAGCGGTAATGGGCAGAGATGGAACCGACCAGAGGTCTTTTTGCCTTTCTCTTTTTACTGAATCAGGCAGGCAGTGCTGACTCTCAGAAGTTCACAAAGAAGTCAACTTAAAGAGCCTCTAAAGAGGGCTAAAAAGGTAATAGTCTATTGACCACTCAAGTTTGGGCTTTTGAAGTCATTTCATGCGGAGGACAAAGGGCCGTCTCTGCGGTTGCCAAGGCTCTCTGTCCTCAGCAGAGGGGGCAGTTGCCGTTGGCTGCAGAGTTGCCAAGGTTGGGAGGTAAAGATAAGCCAGGAGTCACCCAGAGGAAGTGAGCCCACGGAGCCCAGTTTAACCGGTGCTCCAGTGTGATTATCAATTGCATCTCTTTTCACATTCAAGAGTGTCCTAGTTGGGTAATCAGTTATACAGTCTGGCTACCCACTGCTTCCTCTGTCTTATATTCAACTTCCCTGCTATAACACACACCACCCAATAATTGGCTTCTTCTAGGAGTCTGCTTGTCTGGCACTAAGAGGTTATTAATTATGGCTTCAAAAAAAAATCACTAACTTGTATCATTAGTTCACGTAAGAGAGAGAAACAACTGATGAAGAAGGAGCTTAACAGAGGCCCAAGTTAGGCAAAGACATTGCTGTTTAAGTAGAGAAATGGCTGTTGGAAATAGTGCTTTATTGGTTCTCTGTAGCAATTGATAAGCCCTGTTGCCTTCTCTTCTGCTGTTTTCTCTACTGATCATTCTTGAAAAGTGAATTTAAGTCACAGATAGGTGGGCACTTTCAAAGGTCAAGAAGAAAGCTTTGGGGCTACCTATTCTCTCATTCATATATTCATCCATCAGTAAATCTCCATGGTCTCCGGCATGCCTGAAGCCTCGCCTAAGGACACACTACACTACCCTGGGAGCAGATGTCAGAGCCTCACAGTGAATGGGAGTCAGTAATGGGGGCTGCCCACATTGCAATGTAGGATGTGGCGGCTTGTGGCTTGCACGGTGGTCAAGTTCATAGTTATCTCTTTTACCTTTTTGTTTTACCTATGAGGAAATTGAACCCAGAGAGGTAAAGTGACCACAGCTAGTTAGGGGCAGGGCTGAGAGCAGAACCCAGACCACTGAGACAGGCCTGATGGTATGTGCTCCTCACTCCACAAGTTACCACGGCATTTCAGAACAAACAAGTTCAGCCAAGAATTTTCTAATTTGGCTCCTAGCTGTCCTGCGTGTGTTCTTGTGGCTCTGATGGTGGTAGTTTGTTTTCACAGCGCTGTGTCTTACCAAGGCTCCTGGTAGGCCCATCACTGCTGAGGAAGAAGAGAATTCTGTCTGTTAGACTTGGTTTATAAGTCTCCTACCAGGCCCCTGGGAGGCTGTGTGCACAGAAACATGGCTGGGGATTCCCCAGCTCTCTGGTGTGGAGTCCAGGTATAGGGGAACAGACACTCATTCCCTGGTACATCGGCTGATAGTGAAGGTTGGCATTGCCCCTCTGGGGCCTGCCAACACCAGAGGCCTTGGCTCCCACACCCTATGCAGCTCTCCAGGGCACAGGCTGCTGCTTATGTTCTTAAGTCACCACGGGTAGGAAAGCCTGGCAGGATGGACTCTGATGAGGGTTTCACACTTTCTTTACTCATATGGCATTTTGGGTAGGTGACTGGCATGCATTGGGCACAAGTCCACTCCATCTCTGTCCTCACTCCAAACCCCTAGAACTGACCCCTGCCGAAACTGTTAAGGGCTCAAGATGGTAGGCTTGCTGAGTCTGCAATGCCTTTCCCCATTCCATTTATCAAAAGCGATGTTTATTTTCTTTCCCCCCAAACTGGGGTCCCCCTTGGTCCTTGTGCCTCCACCACCATCCTCCTGGGAGCCAGACTAGCCTTCCCCTTGGCAGCCGTCCCTCGATCTCACCCACCAGCTCCATATGCCAGCTCCTTATGAAGACTTCCCAACTGGCTACAGCCTCTAGACCCTCTGTTTCCCCCATTTCCATAGGACAATATCCTCCCCACTGAGTGAAGCCCATATGTAATGCTGTCGTTTTCTGTGACCCTGACACACAAGCAGGGACAGGATCCGAAACATCTTTAGATCCCAAATTCGAGCTCCTAAGTAGGTACCCAGCGATAGAAAGGAGGAGCGGGGGAATGAACGATACTTGCCACTGCTTTGTACTTTCAGCTACTTCAAACACTGGACTTCAGAGAACAGTATTTAAGTAACGGCAAGAAACTAACTCATGATATTTCCAAAATCTGCATACATGATCAGAGACTTTGTCAAATGAAATATTTGCTCCTTGGGTCATCAATAAGCTTATTTTCTGATATTGTTATGGGCTTGCTTGGGACCTAACTGTATCCTTCCAGGATGCAGTCCTGAGAGAAATTTACTCCTTGTTTTTTTGTTGTGATTGTTGTTGTTGTTTTCTCTTTGGTGGGGGGAACAGTGGGGGCTTCAGTTGGAGTTTCACTCTGTTACTTAGGCTGGATCATGGCTCACTGTGGCCTCTGCCTCCTGTGTTAAGGCAATCCTTCTGCCTCATCCTTCTGTGTAGCTGGGATTACAGGCACATGCCACCATGCTCGGCTGTTTTTTTATTTTTTGCGGAGACGAGGCCTTCCTGTGTTGCTCAGGCTGGTCTTGAACTCAAGTGCTCAAGCAATCCTCCTGCCTTGGCCTCCTAAAGGCCTAAAGGTTACACGTGTGAGCCCCTGTACACAGCCAAGTTTGCTCATTCCTGATTTGTACCCTGTCCTCTACCCTGTCCCTTCTTGTCACCTCCCATCCTCCTCCCCACAGCAAACACCTGGCACAGGGGAGCAGACGCTCATTCCCTGTTGCAGGCTCCTCCTTCTCTGCTTCCTCCTTGATTTCCCTTTGAAGATACACCCCGGGGATGCCACCAAATGCTAGTTCCTGTGAGACAGATTTACCTAAGAGCAGAGGGACTTAATCTAGAAGCACAGCCCCCACGAGGGACTGCAGGGACCCTTGGCTTTCACAGGCTGCCATCTGGCATGGCTCTGAGTTTTTACGTGTTTGTGTTTGATCCGCGTCTGTGCGTGTTATTTTTTGGAAGCATTCCCTCCAATGTGCACATCGATTTGTTCTGTTCAGAGGTTTCATGCGAAACAGATTTTATGTGGTGGTTTTTGTGGTTTTGCACCCTTTGGAGAAAATGACCTTTCATAACCACAAATATTGAAACTGCACATGTTTCTCTTGGCTCAGAAGCATCCTGCATGCACCTGTTTTCACACTTGGGCTGGTAAGCTTGCTCATGGCATGACCTTCCTCCAAAGACCCGGGTGGGCAGGACGATGCCTATTTTTAGTGCCTCCTGGAAACAGGAAAGGGCAGGCCATGAAAAAGCATTCCTTTGTGGGGACATTTAGCATTAGGTTGGAGAGTGTGTGTGTGTGTGTGTGTGTGTGTGTGTGTGTGTGTGTGTTTAATATGATTTGATAGATCAGTTTTTCTCAGCTGCAAGCTGAAGAAAGGGAAAAGAAATGCTCAAAGGCCACTCGGAGATGAACGATAGCTCCCCGTGGTGCATCCTGGACGGGCTTTACGTACGTTGCTGCTGCCGACCTCCGAGGTGGGCATCACATCGGCACAGGGAGAGTCCGAAACAGCTTGAGCAACTTCTATTATGAATGGACTTCCTGCAGTCCTGAGTTGTGACTGCCCTTCTGGCCTTCCTTATTGTGAATGATAACGTTTGCCCATATAGGTAGGCCAAGCTTCACAGATCCCATTTCCAGAGTTAGGTTTTTGCTGAAAACTAGCAGTCACAACAGACAAGAAGAGCCACCAGGGTGGGCTAAGACGTACATTCACGGGAGGCTAATTTTCAAAGTCTCCCCAGATCCCTCCAGAAAGTGGCTGTGGAAGGAGCCACATTCGTGGGTGTCTGAAAACTCAGGTATGTGTGTGCCCCGCCTGACACCCCTTCTAGAACTGGCATAGGGACTGGACACTCATGATATGAAGTTTCTCAGGTCTCCAGCATTGTAAGGAAACATTCTAGAGGAGGTGTGTGCATTCAGAAAGTACACGTTGAGTGAGTCTTCACTCTGTGCCTTTGGGGGGTCAGAGGTCAAGGTGCTTACCATTCCGATGGCGGAGAGACGTATATAAACAGTAATGACAAGAATAACCGTGATTAATAAGCTCAGAGCAGGTGCAGGGTCCCCAGAGGAAAGATCAGTCCCTAGGACAAGCAAATCCTCTCCTTTTGGACAACTGGTTCCGGGCCATGGGGGGTTTCCTGGTCTTAGGGGTGGACTCAGCTAACAACTGGTTCCGGGCCATGGGGGGTTTCCTGGTCTTAGGGGTGGACTCAGCTAACAACTGGTTCCGGGCCATGGGGGGTTTCCTGGTCTTAGGGGTGGACTCAGCTAGCTCTTTCTTACATTAGTGGGGTTATCAGGTTGGCACAGTAGAGAGCTGGCCCCTCCTCCATGAGAGAGGATTGGGGGACGATGGCATGAGACGTTGGCAAAGAAAAAAGGTAGCACCAGGTATACACAAAGGGACATCTGCGGGAATCTGTTCTGCAGGCTTTAAAGATCCAAAGTTCATATGTTGAAGTTCCAATTTCCACTCGCATTAACTTAGAATGTGGTTGTATCTGGAGATAGGGTCTTTTTTTTTCTCTTTTTTTGAGCCAGAGCCTCACTCTGTTGCCCAGGATGGAGTGCAGTGGCAGGATCACAGCTCACCTCAGCCTTGACCTCCTGGGCTCAGGCGATCTTTCTGCCTCAGTCTCCTGAGTAGCTGGGGCTACAGGTGTGTGCCACCATGCCAGGCTAATTTTTTGTTTTTTTGTAGTGACAAAAACTATGTTGCCCAGGCTGGTCTTGAACTCCTGGGCTCAAGCAATCCTTCCATCTCAGCCTCCCAAAGTGCTGGGATTGCAAGTGTGAGCCACTGCACTTGGCCCTGAGATAGGGTCTTTAAGGAGGTAATTAAGGTTAAACAAGGTCATTAGAGTGGACCCTAATCTAATGTGACCAGTGTCCTTGTAAGAAGAGATTAGCCGGGCTCAGTGGCTCAGCCTGTAATCCCGCACTTTGGGAGGCTGAGGTGAGTGGATTGCCTGAGCCCGCGGGTTCGAGACCCGCCTGGCCAACTTGGCAAGACCTCATCTCTACAATAAATCAAAAAATTAGCTGGGTGTGGTAGCACACACCTGTAGCTCCAGTTACTTGGAAGGCGGAGGCGGAAGGATCGCCAGAGCCCAGCAGGTTGAGGCTGGGTGACTCCAGTCTGGGTGACAGAGTGAGACTCCAACTCAAAAAAAAAAAAAAAGTACAAAGAAGAGGAGATTCTCATGCAGAAAAACAAAGGGAAGACCATGTGAAGACACAGGAGGAAGAAAGTCATCTACAAACCAAGGAGAGAGGCCTCAGAAGAAACCAACCCTGCTGACACCTTGATCTTGGACGTCAGCCTCCAAGCCTCCAACGGTGAAAAAAATAAGTTTCTGTTATTTAAGCCAGCCTGCGATCTTTTGTTACAGCATCTCTACCAAACTAATACAAACTAATATCATAATTCATTAGAAGTCACTTCAGTTGAATGCTAGGGTTCTAAATGTTCTTTTCAAATAGCTGGGGGACAGGCTTTGAGTGCGTTTACTCTTTTTTTTTTTTGGAATATACATAAGGTATGAAACATGATGTTTTGATATACGTAGTGAAGTGATTACCGTAGCTAAATAAATTAACATTTATCATCTCACATACACATCTCACGTTTGATTATTTTTTTGTGGTAAGAATAAAATCTATGCTTGTAGCAAATTTCCAGTATACAATACAGTACTATTAACTTTTGTCCCCATGCTACACTTTAGAGCTGTAGACGTTCATCCATTATAACTGCAGCTTTGTACTTTTTGACCTATATTTCCCCCATCCCACCTTTATTTAGAATTTGGGGGTGGAGGGGAGAGACTGGTGTGCTTTATTTATCCAATGATAAATCCCCATACCGTTGCTTAGCAGATATGCTTTTTTGCTTGTAGAAATCAGAAATCATATTGAGAAAAAGTGAGAAAACGCTGTGTTCTGTCTGGCATTGTGTTGGGATTCATTTCGAACACAGTACTAAAAAAAAAAAAGGCTTTGTCTTGCTTATTTTTTTTTTTTTTTCCCCATTCTTCTGAGTTAAGGGTCATACATCTCTGCCAAACTCACTCCCAGTTCCAAAAGATGAAACCAAGGTGTCACAAA
>CAUYQG010206521.1:0-23941 GCA_963574415.1 Tarsius wallacei | reverse complement strand
GTTTGCTAGGATCTTGTTGAGAATTTTAGCATCTATGTTCATCAAAGATATTGGCCTGTAGTTCTCTTTCTTTGTTGGGTCTTTACCTGACTTGGGTATCAATGTGATGTTAGCTTCATAAAATGATTTGGGGAGAGTTCCATCTTTCTCAGTCACCTGGAATACTTTCAGTAGGATTGGTATCAGCTCCTCCTTAAATGTCTTATAGAATTCTGCTGAAAAGCCATCTGGTCCAGGGTTCTTTTTTGTGAGTAGTTTTCTTATGACATAGTCAATTTCCTGGATTGTGATTGGTCTATTTTGGGTCTCAATTTCTTCTTGTTTCAATCTAGGGAGGTTGTGTGATGTCAGAAAGTCTTCCATTTCCTTTCAAGTTTGTTTCCATACAAGTGTACATAGTTTGTTTCCATACAAGTGTACATAATAGTCTCTGATAATCTTTTGTATTTCTTCAGGGTCAGATGTGACTTCATCTTTTATGTTTCTGATTGTGTTTATTTGGACTTTTTCTCTCTTCTTCTTGGTCAGTCTAGCTAGGGGACCATTGATCTTGTTTCTCCTTTCAAAGAACTAGCTTTTTGTTTCATTGATTTTTTTGTATTATCTTTTTATCCTCTATATCCTGGATTTGGGCTTTTATTTTGGTGATATGAATTCTTCTGCAGAAGTTAGGGTTTTGCTGGATGATCTTGCTTTTCCAGCTTCTTTAGGTGACTTGTTAGGCTGTTAACTTGTGGTCTTTCCATTTTCTTCATGTGCGTTTATAGAGATATGAATTCCCCTCTTACTACTGCTTTCGTGGCATCCAAGACTTTGGTAAGATGTTTCTTCATTTTCATTTGTTTCCAGGTATCTTTTAATCTCTATTTTGATTTCTATGTTGGACCAGAAGTTGCTTAGTATCATGCTGTTTAGTGTCCATGGCTTTGTGGGTATTGGGGAAACTTGTTGGTGTTGATATTTATTTTTATTCCACTGTGGTCTGAAAAGGTGCATGGCAAAATTTCAATCTTTGGAAATTTGTTTATGCTTGATTTATAGCCAAGGATATGGTCAATCTTAGAGTACATTCCATGTGGTGATGACTAGAATGTATATTCTGTGGTAATTGGGTGAAGTGTTCTGTAGGTATCAATTAAGTCCATTTGGTCAAGAGTCACATTGAGGTTCCAGATCTCCTTGCTGATTTTTTGTCCTGATGAACTGTCTAGGGTTGTGAGTGGGGTATTAAAGTCCCTAGTTATGATGGTGTTGGAGTCGATATCTTTTTTAATTTGGCCTAGAAGCAGCTTTATGAAAGCTGGTGCTCCTATGTTGGGTGCATATATGTTAGGGTGGTTATTTCTTGTTCATGGATTGAAACTTTTATCATTATGTAGTGACCTTCTGTATCTTTTTTAATTTTTGATAACTTAAAGGGTATTTTGTCTGAGATTAAAATTACAACTCCAGCTTTCTTTTGTGTTCTGTTCACCTGAAATTTTACTTCCCATCTTCTTTGAGTCTGTGTGTCCTTTCTGGTGAGATGAGTCTCTTGGAGACAATATATTGTTGCCTCATATTTTATCCATTTTGTCATTCTATGTCTTTTCAATGGTGCATTTAGTTCATTCACATTCAGGCTAAATATTGAAATGTGAGAGTTTATCTCTGTCATGAGGTTTTATAGAGTTGTTGTTCCTGTTTGTTTGTTACCTTTCTTTTGGTTTTTGAGTTAATTCATGTGTGTTTTCAATCTTTTTCCTGTACTCTTGTGAAGAATGCTGTCATTCTTTTTTCCTTTTCTTCTGTGTTTAATACTTTCTTAAGTGTTTCTTATAGACATGGTCTGGAGGCAGCATAAGTTCTTAAGGATTGGATGTCTTGGGAAAGATTTTAATTCTCCCTCACTGATGAAGCTTAGCTTAGCTGGGTAGGTTATTCTTGGTTGAAATTGTTTGCCTTTGAGAACTTTGATGATTGGGCTCCAAGTTCTCCTAGCCTGAAGTGTTTCTGTAGATAAATTTGCTTATTCTAATTGGTCTTCCCTGGTAGGTAGTCTGACCTTTTTCTCTTGCTGCCTTAAGAATTTTTTCTTTTATACCTACTTTGTTTAGGCAAATTATTATGTGTCTGGGAGTTGGTCTTCTCATTTGTTGTCTTGTAGGGATTCTCTGACTCTCTTGTACTTGAATTTTTGCATTACTGTTGAGATGAGGGAAGTTTTCTTGAATAATTTCATGGAATGTTTGTTCCAGGGTGGTATCTTTTTCTGCCTCAGGAAGTCAAATTATTCTTAGGTTCAGTCTCTTGAAGTAATCGCTCATCTCTTGACGTTTTTGTTCTAATTTTTTAAGCTTCTTTTCTATGATTTGGACAGTTTGGGTTAGTTCTATATTTTGGTCCTCAAGCTCTGAGATTCTTTCTTCTGCTTAGCTATTTCTGCTTTCCATGCTTATTAGTTTGTTATTTATTTCAATCAGAGTATTTTTTTTCTGCTGTTATCTCAGTTATCAACTCCTTCCTATTTTCCTCTTGCCTCTCCTCAATTCTTTTTATTTTCTCTGTTAATGTCTTGATGTCTGAGTTTGCAGTATGTGACCAGTCATTCTGGGGGCTCTTCATTGTTGGCATTCCGAAGTCTGTTTTCTCAGTGTCTGATCTCCCAGGGGTCTGTGAGACCTATATTTTTCTTTTGGTTTTTCTTCATTTGTATAGATTTTTCCTCCCCACTTATTCCCCCCCCCCTTTAATTCTGTTGTTCAGGGATGGCAGGGTTGCTTTTATTCCTGTTTGCTCGATCTCTTATTCTTCCTTATGTGAATTCTCTAGCTTTGTTCCCTTCTGAAGCTGGACTATGGGTTTGGAGCTGTACTTTTTTGCAGTTCTGAGATTTAATTGAGGAGGAAGCTGTGATTCAAAATCTATCTGCAGATCCCAGTATCCACTGGCAGGTGTATGGCTACCTTGTCCATGCAGTGGGGGAATAGGTCTGCTCCGTGAAAGCAAAATGGGGTAAGTAAAAGGAAAATAATGGAACAGGGGAGGGGGAAGAGGAAGGTGGAGAGTGAGAAGAGTAAGAGGGAAAACAGACAAATGTACCAACTAACAAATGAAAAGTGACACAAAGACAGAAAATACTTTTTTTAAAAATTAAAACATACAATCATACAGACACACAAGGCAACCAACCTCCTTATTGATACTATTCCCCTACACAAACATGAAGACATTATCAATAACAACAAGAAGAGAGAGAAAAGGGGGAGAAAATGACTAAAACGGACAAAGAATAAAAATTAAAAATAAATAAAAGCAAGGGAACCAAGCACGTTCTTAGATCATTCCTCTAAGTCCAACGTCCTTTCAGCTCTGATCTCTAGCTCTCATTGCAGGCCGGTAGGGTTGCTTACAGCTAGGATCTGATGCCCCAGGCCTGCTGTGGGAGGAGGGTGAATCAGATCTGGGCTCAGTCAGCTTGCTGCCTGAGAAGCCTGCCACTCAGATCTGACCTGTCTGATCTAGCATGGGGAAGGGGCTTCTGGCTCTCCCAGTTTGATGCCATTACCTTATGTCCCAATTGGAGGCTGGTGGAGCTGAGTGGAGCAATGCAAATCTCTACCTAGTCTCAGGGCTCCCAGCTGTTCTCTAGACCCGCTGGCTGGGGGCTGACCCGGGGGCTCTACCCGGGGAGGTAGAGTTTAAGACAACTGGGAGCTGCAGGTCAGAGTGGCACTGGGTGGCTTGGGCAGGGTGGGGCAGTGCAGCAGATGTGAGACCCTGGAGATCCACGGGCAGGAGCTGAGGGTCACCCTGGGCAGGGGGAGGGAGCAACTGCAGGAGGGAGTGGTGGAGGCTACGTCAGTGGTGCAGTGCATGGGAGGAGCTCCACAGACCAGAAGCCAATGGCTGCCCCAGGCAGAGGGTGCGGGGTTGGGGGGAGCGACTGCTAGAGGGAGAGGTGGCAGCAGCTGAGTCAGCAGTGCCATGCATGGAACCCAGGGTCTCCAGCCTGTGGGCCAGCATGGCTTTCAGCAGTGGCGTCTGTGGCTGTGGCAACAGCAGAGCAGTGTGTGAGGCTGGTTTCTGCCAGCCTGCAGACCTGCGTGGCTGGCTGAAGAGTCGGCTTGCAGCGGTGGAAGCAGGAGCCACCAGGGGAGAGAAAGAGTCCTTATGGACACTTGCTTTTGCAGAGAATCTCATAGACCAACCTGCCCCATCACCATCTTGCTGGAAGTCTTCCCAACACAGTCTTATAAAAACTTCTATCTAGCCCCTGCCCCTTGCTATTTGGCCTGTTGTGCTCTTCACAACGTATCTTCCCTTTAATAAATCTACCTCTCTTAATTCATAACTGTCCTTAATTCATAACTTAATTCATAACTGAATACATTCACTCCCACGACTCTGGCCACACCAAGCCTGCCACACACAGCATTTAAACCTAAACTGGGCCCTCATCAAGATGTAGATGACCAAAGCCCTTCCTCATAGAAATCCCTAAGACATTGTAGGCAGAATTTGTTGCTGCAAAGTGAAGTGTAGAGAAGCAAGTAATTCTTCACAAAACGATAGAAACCCAAAGGAAGAAGAAACAGTTCAGACCTAAGTAGGCTTGCCATCAGGGACCTCACTCTGAGGACTTTTTTTTTCTTTTTTTGAGTTGGAGTCTCACTCCGTTGCCCAGGCAGCAGTGCAGTGGCATGCCCACAGCACCCCCAGCATTGACCTTCTGGGCTCCCATAATCCTTCCACCTCAGCCTTCCAAGTAGCTGAAACTACATGGAAGTACCATGCCTGGCTAATTTTTTATTTATTGTAGAGACAAGACCTTAAGTTGCCTGGGCTGGTCTCGAACACGCGGACTTGAGCAATCCACTCACCTCAGCCTCCCAAAGTGCTGGGATTCCATCCTGAGCCACCGAGCCCAGCCTAAGAACTTCTTAATTGTCTTCCTCATCTCTGAGAAAACTCATCTCTATGTCACACCTTTTTAGCTGTCCCCCTTTCTGATAATTCCTTTAAAAGTGTCATCATCATATTAGTTGTAACATATAATTATGTACTCTTTATTATATTTACAAATATATAAATTTTTATATACATATGGATTTTCCTTTGTCTACCATTTTAGTAAAGAAAACATGTGCCCTGCACAGACAGTGGGAAGGGTTTCAGGGAAAATGGAAGATTAGGGCAATAAAGGAAAAGAGTAACCTGTCTCTTCTCCATCTCTTGGCTAATCATAGTGGACAGGGAGTAGCAGCATGTGGTTAGGACGAGGGGGTTACCTAGTAGGAACCAATGGGACGAGGACTAGGTAGTTCAGAGAGGATCTCAGGATGACACAGAAGGGTAGAGGAGCAGACAGTTTAGGCCAGTTTAGGACAGAAGCAAGGTTTAAAAATGATGTTTTCAGTTTATGCTAAAAGAATTGCACGTCTGAAATGTAGGGAGGCTGACACTTGAATTACTTAAACTTCTCAGCAGGAACTAGAGGAAAAGTAAAAAGAAAATTTTAAAAAGTGATGTTGAAAATACCTATATAAAATTAATATCAGGCCATGGGTTAAAAGCTATAGAAGAGACTCAAGTCTTGAAAAGCTGTAGTTATAGTTAGAAATTTAAAAATCTGTTGTTTCTAGGTTTGCTTTCACTCCCATAGAGAGCAATTGATTATCTTCATGTCTTGACCCCTGAGGCGGGGGAAGCTACCTCCAAAGGCTAATAAACGTATTTCCCCTTAAACAATAGACATAAAACTCCTCCTTGAGGAAAAAAACAGAGGTTGAAGGACAAAAGCTGCTTCAATCTCCAGGGACCACACCTTCCATATATCTTCCTTCCAAACTACCTCTATAAGGGCTTACTGCCCAGTGGGTAGCGGCTGATGGTCATGGAACTTTCTTAATAGACAGCATCTGTTGCAAAACCTAAGAAAGGTGTCTGAGATATGTTTCACACTTTGATGGACCCAAGTCCCCACCTAGTCCTAGAAGGCTGGCCCTGTGGTATCTTTTCCCAGAAACTAGCTCTGGGACAAAAAGACAACTTTCTCACCTCCATGACATCATCAACCAATCAGCAGTCCCTATTCCCCTGCCCACCAAATTCCCTTTAATAAGTCAAGCCACTGAACTTTGGGGCAGGTGGATTTGAGAAATATCCCCCATCCTTGCTCAGCTGCTTTAAGATATTAAACTCTTTACTGCAATGGCTGCATTAGTCTTGATTTTTCTGGGCAGCAGACATAAGTACCCAATCAGGCTGCAACAATGCAGTCCAAAGAGAAAACATGAGAAAATCTTTCTTATCTGGGACATGAGGTGGTCCTATCAAAGCAAAAATTGTACCAGAAAAGGCAAAATGCAATACAGATGTTAAGGCTATTACAGTAGGGAAGAGAGGCCAGAACTCAAGTCTGAACTCAAGTCGCTGAAGCAAAGAGGTTGGGGAAAATTTTTAAGTGCTGGAGTGAGCTAATGAAAAGTACTGGATGTTATGAGGACATCATAGGCCATCTGTGTTTGCTAATTGACTTTATCCTGAATTTCTCTTATTTTTATGAAAAGGAGTGGTTTTACAACTTGGAGCAAGGTGCCTATCAACCTAGAAGGTAGGCTCTACACCTTTCTGCAGAGACTAGGGGACAGAGGCACAATTTTTTTTTTTTTTTTTTTTGATAATTCCATTTCAGAGAGATGGCTCCCAGGCCCTGAGAAAGATATTCCTGGGTTATAAAACTGGCAATAGGATTCTAAAAGGAACTACAACACAGAGGGACAGAGAAAGAATTTACAGTTATGAGTTCTGAAGTAAATGCTCTAAGAAAAAGGATGTCAGGGACCTAGAATTAAGAAGAATCCTATCTAAAGTTTAGTCAAGCTGAGGGACAATTAATGCTTTCTCAAATGTGCCTTCCACAGTAATGGAATATTACTTTATTTTTGTATCTATGAAATAGAGCCATGTGGTGATAATATGAAATCTCTTTTATCTTAGAATGTTTTGCTTCACTTTTTTTTAGTTGATATATTGAATTTGTGGAATTTTATTGTTTGGATTTCTCACTGCTGATATAAATGAGAACACAGGGTCATCATTAAAACCTGAACGTCACAAGATACAGAAAACTCAAATATTGGAAGTTGCTTCCTCAAGTCTGCCTTCCATAGTAATTATTTGTTTTATGACTTTCCCTGACTGAGGTCCAAGCTCCATTAAGGTAAGAATGATGCCAATTATTTTCACAGCTGTATTTTCAGTGTTCTCCACAGTTCCTGACTAGTCAGAATCCCATAATATAGACAGCCAGTGGGAATTCACCTGAACAGTGATGATCTGCTGATAAAATCTACAACAAAGTTTAAAAAAATCCTCAGGTGGGAAGTAATTTCACACTTATTATTTTTGAATTCAATAAAATGAGTCTGTGACTCTGACCCTACAACATTGACATCAATAGTAGTGACTAAGAAGAAATCAGAATATAATTGCATTTATTAGTGGTTTATCAGGATCAGGCCGTTTTCCAAGCTGTTTAAGTGTTTGCTCAATTAAATCTCCAAAGAGCACTTTATGGAAGGTGAGATTACCCCATAGTGCTAGTGGGAAAATTCTGTAATCCAGAGAGAAGAAATTACTTTCCCAGTTGAAAAAAGAAGTCATAACCTGACTTTCTGTTTCTGCATTCAGAATCCTTTCTAGACAATGAAGTGTTTCAGCTTTTCTGAACTGCAGAACAAATGATTTATTCATGAAGACAACATGAAGTTTTCAAAATATTCTATGTTAGATTATAAGTATGGAACCCACAAATTGCATAAAAACCACCTCTTTCATATTCTAGGTGACCCAGGTACTTTCTAAAAGTTTCCAGTAGGTTTATTTTTAGGCAAGCATTAAAATGAAATAATAAAAGACAAATTAACTGAGGTAAATAAAAATCTATTTATTCAGACAAACCCCTCAGGTCCCCTCCTGTTGTGGGAGCTCAATAAATCCTACTATCCAAAAAAAAATCGATTTATTCCGGCATTGTTAATGACAATAAAGAATTGAGATTACCATAACTGAGCAACAATTGATAAACATTAGCATAATAAAAAACCATATATGTGATGGAATATGTCACCAGACATCTAAATTATTACTCTGTGTGACTATATTTAAAGATCAATAAAACATATTGATACATTTCTAAGTGAAAAAAGCAGAAAACAATATGTATTATAAAAATCAATGGAATATTATAATAAAGACATGTATATGTATGTCTGTGTGTGATTATATATTTTTAAAACTAGAAGAGTTTAACATCTGTTTAATAGTAATCTCTAAGCTGTGAGATTTCAAAACTTTTTACTTATTTTTGTGTATTTCTATTTTCCAAATTTTCTATGTGCACATGTATTTCCTTTACATAAGAAAAGACGGTAAAGACAAGAAGTTCAGGTAACAGGAGAAACTCCAAAATGATCACACATCTTTCCTGTTAAAATTGCAAAGGCTCTGACTTGCTGCAGGAAAAAGCAGGACCCACGACAAATGGCATCCACCGATCTCATCTGTCATTACAACCTCCTATTCCAGCCTTCTCTCCTTAGGCATCTCCACACATTTTTCATTAGGGCCTAAGGACCAGTTATTGTTGGAACCTGTTTTGCTCTTTCTCAGCTGAGCTCGCTGCTACTGTGGTATGCTCCTCACGCTACTACTGTCTCTCTTGAACAGCCTGCCAAGAGCTGCCCTTTCCAGAGATCCTGTTCCCACCCTCCTCAAGTCTTCCCCTGCTGAGGTCTGACCTCAACTCAACCTGAGTGATGGGCCTCCAGGGGCTGCCCAGTCCAGCACACAATGCCTCAGTGACTTTTCTCTCCCACGCAGCTACTCTGTCCCCTCCTGAGGCCCTGGCACATGTTCCTTAAAAGGAGAACATCACCTTCCTCTACCTTTTCTCTTTTTCTGGAGGTGGGTCAGCTGGGGGCATGAGCAATGGAGAGAGTGAGCCTCTGCGTTGTGCTTGAGGCCTCTGGCTGCAGCTGGGCTTCTACTGTGCCTGCTCCATTCCTGGAGGACTCTGGGAAGGATGTCAGGATGAGTGAGAGGGGCTGTGCTTAGCAAAAACATGGCATCCCAGATTGTCCCAGGAACGGGCACAGTCGGCAGCCCTGCCCACTGTGCCAAGAGTTTTCAATTGTCCTGGGAGTAGGGTTCTTTGGAGACATTTTAATGTCTTGATCAACACATGTCACACCATAGCTTATCAGCAAAGAGTTTATATAAGTTATCTATTGACAAGTACTGCAGAGATAAAAGCCTAGAGGACAGAGGGAGGACCAGGTCACTTTTGCAAGACTAGGAATACAGAGAGAATTAAGTATAGTCCTTTGTTAGGTCCAAGAACCTGCAGCAGTCATTCTCTGGGATTGGACATGCTGCTACAAGGGCAGTCGATCTTGAGGGAGGATTTGCTCACTGACTTCTCCATTTGCATGTCTAGATTAAAATAGCTTTGGGCCCCCATGAGAGAGCTCAAAATGAGTTTTCTCCCTAAGCTCTCTCTCAGAACACCCCAAGAAAGTTTAGCATTCAAAGAGGCTCAGCACAGTCAAGTATGCTTGAAATAGCAGAAATATTTTTCTTAATCCAAAGGTATCTTCTATTTCATGAACAAATATAGACCGACTTCCTCTATTGAGAAGCTCTTGTTTTCTAGAAACTTCTAGTAGCCCCATATTTTTCTTTGTACGCTCTCAAAGAATAAAATTTGGCTGAAACTTCAGATAAGAATTTGCCTTTTCACAACATCTAAAATACCTTCACACTAGAATAATACAACTATGTCCATAGAGTAACCTCTGATTTACTTCTGTCTTCTGAGTAGTCACAAATCTGTCACTGGGCTCTATACTCTTAATCTTTGAGATGGTTAACGAGGGTTTAACTTTTCCTGACCATTTGTTGTTTTGGAAGGGTGGGATAGACTTTCCAAATGTTGTGAATGTACCAGGATTACAATGAGCAGACTGAAGATGGCTATTCATTTCAAAAGTCATCCTAAATCCGGATTATCTCTACTTTGATGATTGTATTAGAGGAGAATTCACTGAGACAATATCTAAGAGCATCATTCCAAGGACACCCAGGAGGAAAAATGGTCAAATATTTCCCAGGATTCTCCTCAATTTTATTCTTCATCCTGATACATTTGGTGTTATATTCTGGTGAGTAATTTGACTGGTCCTGACCAGCATGTGATGTTGATTTGTGAGTGATGACATTGTAATCTGAAAGAGAATGCTTTGACACTGATTTTAAATTTCCTGAGTATATATATGGGGGATGCCCCGAAAATACAGAATTATCTTTAGGAGGGCAGACACAGGCTTCCCCTGCTAGGTGAGTGTTCTAGGAACCCATCAGCAACAGTGTACCAACTAGCGTTGTTGTGAGAGGCTGCATTTGGCCTCAGTGAATTTTGTTTTTGGAGACTCTTTCAACGCATTTCAATAACGGGTAATTTATTTGTACAACCTGCTCACACCGCTCTGAGGACTCCGCGGTTTTTGACCAAAAATGGCATGACTCCCATGCCCGCACCCTCCCAATTTACCCAATACTGCAGGGAGTGACATTTTTTTGTTTCCCTGGATGAAAAAAGTTATCGAAGGGAAATGTTTTGCCAGTGTGCAAGAGATGAAAGAACAATGGCAGAAACACTCAAAGGCATCACAACTGATGACTTCAAAAACTGTTTTGAGCAGTGGAAAAAACATCTCTATAGGTGTATTACGTCAGAGAGTGCTTTGAAGGTGACTGAAGTTTAAACATGCAAGAATAAATACACAATTTTTAATAAATAGATGGAGAGAGAGAGAGAATGGGGAGTGTGGTCCAAAAGACTCCGATTTAGTGGCAGGGACTCAGTTTTGTCATCTATTACACGCAGATTATGAGAACTAACTCATGTGGCAGGGAGGCTTGGTGATTCAGTGAGGTGACATGTAAAAGTGACTAGCAATATGCCTACATCAGAGCACATCTCAAAAAATGCGGAATGTTTGAAAATGCCTTGCCATGTGTTTGAGTGAATCATTATCTTCTGTGTTCTCTTCTAGAGAAGGAATTATATAGGGGGTTAATAAAGATACCTAACCTCAAGGGCTGACAATATGGGTTTTTCTCATATCTATCATGAATTTCTGAGTAATACCCAAGCTAGTGTCTTTCCCTCTCTGAAAGATATAGGGACTGGGCAAAGAGATCACTTTAAAATTCTAGTATTTCCTGTTTCCTTCCCATATTGGTTACCAGCACTAAATCCTCTCAAGTCAAAGCTAATTAGTGTTCATCAAAAAAATTATTTGATACAGTGGACTGGTGGCACTGATGGGAGCAGCAATGCACCTATATAATCCTCTGCTGATATCTACCAGAAATAGAAGTTATTTCACATTAAAATAAATAATGAATACATTATAAATAAAAGAATGTTTTCAACTGTTGTAAGCTTCCTTAGCCAAAAAAATTAGTTTTTTATTCTACCAACAGTTTAAGCTATAATTTACCAGATATAAGATTTTCTGACTATTTTTGTGTATTCTCTAGTTTCAGGCCCTCGACACTGGTGGCCACCACATGGAATTATTAAGGTAACCTTCCACTAGCTTTCCCAGGACCAAGATTCTAATCTGAGTGTTATTTTGGAAATTGAATGCAGCAAGGTCATCCATGATATTCTTCAAGGTTCATTCACAGAAAGTGGCAGGTATACTGCTGATATAGGAGCCCAGAGTAGAGATATCCAAACTGGGAACTAAGCCAAACTTCAGTCACATGTATACTAGAGGACCCTCCATTGTGATTGAAAAATGTTTATCAGCACCGACAATTGTCCAGGATATGATAAGTTCTTAAAAACCCATCAATCAGGGCATAGCATGGCTCAGCTCTTGAGATGCTCACAGTTTCCTGGAGGGAGTGCTCCTCGATACCCTGGGATGGACAGAGAATACCTATGCGGATTGTGGATGGGGGAAGCAACGCCTGGTGTATGGATGGAAGGAAAGGCAAAGGGCCTCAAAGTATGCTTGCAGCTTGTATGAGGGCAAAACGGAGGCATCTTTTTCATTTTTGCCTGCCCCTCTGAGCGTTGCATATGTTGTGCAGTCAATAAGTGTTTGAAAGGTGAGGGAAAAGATGAATGAGAGATTTAAAAAATTTTTGATGTAGTTTGCGTCACTGTGTTCCTTCACTTTGGAAGTATTTGCACTGCCGGGTGCAGTGACTCAAACCTGTGACACTGAAGAATTAAAAGGAGCCACTCAGGTGGAGACCAGTGAGAAGGACTTTGACTACTTGAGCCACTCATTGACACCCTGTGTGACTGGAGCACAGAGAGGGAGGGGATGCAGCAGATGTTACAGTTAGAGAAGCGGGAGGGACCATCACCTTATGAACACATAGTGTCCTCCAGGGAGAAACAGAGAGAGGGAGGGAGGGAGGGAGGGAGGAACAGAGAGAGAGAGGGTATACTTATAGACAATATAAACTATTCTTGCTCTTTTATTGGATAACTCTATATTTATCCAGATTGAACAATGTTATATTGCTTCATTTTGGAAATATGTACAGAGCAATGACTAAATGCCAGTGGTTAGCCTAATCAGAAACAACCTTACCCTTGTGGGCTTTTAGTCCTTTGGTGGTGTGGAGTTAGTCAAATAATTACACAACTGCTTTATTACAAACTGATTAAAGGTATAATGAGGGAGAACAGAGAATTGTGATTGCATTTTAAGAAATATCTCTGAGAATGAGAGTACTAGAGGTTGAATGTGTTTAGGTTGAAAAAAAAAGTATGTTCGATAGGGTGGTTATGACAACCTAGAAGGCTCCAAGGTGAAGGCAACATGGAGCATTTGGAAAAATGCAAAAACAAACCAACTAAAAGGAGCAAGATGGTACAGTTCATATCACATAGGGACTTTTCATTTATAACAAGAGGGATTTTTTAAAATAGTGTGCAGTGAGGTCCAATTAAAATACTTTAATCAAGGGCTTAAAATGATCCAATTAATGTTTAACTTGTGAACCTACAGGAGGAGAGGAACTGAAAAAGTAGAAGCATTAGTTTAGTGATGATGGTGACTTGACCAAGATGGTGGTGAGAACAGAAGGAAACGGAGTTTCTAAACTCAAACATGATCCCTCTTTCTCTAAATTCCCAGTCAAAACTCTCCCCTGCCTTGCATTTGAGGTACTTTGTACCATCTTATGACACTCGTAGAGTTCCTGAGACCACCATCCTCATGCTTTAAAATCCCAGAGTCCTTGGTTCAAGCTGTCACCGCCACAAGCATTGTCCCGGGAGGACCTTCTGAAAACAAGTAGCTCTGGGTCCTAGTCCTGGATGAGACATGCCTCTTGTTTTGTTTTTGGTGTTCCCTACAAAATCAGGGAATTAGTCTAAATGATCTCACATTTCACAACATCAATATAGGAGATGGCTTGGGGATTTTGAGAGTGGATAATGTGAAAAATATTTTAAAGTAAGACGTGGATTTCAGTGAGGCATATTTTCCAGTTATTGACCTTCAGTTTTCTTAGCTGAGTTGGCGTAGAAAATCTTTGAGAATGCTTCCAGATTTAGTAGTCTGGGCATAAAAGAGATTGAGAAAGGAGATAAATTTCCCAGATAAATTGTCTGTTTCCCCACCCTTCTTCTTCCCACTATAGTATAGCTGGCTTCTGTTCTCGATTGCTGAGGAGGTCCTGACAACCAGGGTATCATATTGTCATCTAACGGGCTGTATATATATATATGTTCTAGTTCTATTGCTTTGTGGAGTCAAGGCTCCAAAACCTCTTGTGAGACTGGAATATGGTCCTCACAGTGCTTAGATTTTCCTGGTCAAGTCTAAAAGTGATCTCCCTGTCTAAGCATGGTTCTAATCGTATCACTCATTTCAACCCAATTTCAGGTGAAATGTCCATATAAGAAAGTAAACCTAAGTTGGTTCAATGGTACAGTGAACCCCTGCCCTGGCTTATATCAACCCATCTGTGGCACCAATTTTATAACCTATGACAATCCCTGCATCCTGTGTGTTGAGAGCTTGTGAGTACTACGTGGGGAAAAGTAGAGAACTGTGTAAATACTTATCCACAGCAGCAATTAGCTACACCTCTCATCAAGTACATCAACCTTGAGGCCAGGAGTTTGCTCCAGTTTATACAGATACTAGTCAGCCCCCATATAGAAAAGCCTATGGTAACAAAAAGCCTACTGGAGTAGAAAGCACTTTTCTCTCTGGGCTCTTGCACTCCCGTATGCCAGTAGATGGATTTCCATTTAAAGCTCTCAGATATCTCTGTAGTCCTGACATTTTTTAAAAATGTAAGACAAATTGTGGCTTCATCTTCACTCTTTTATGTGTCTGAAACTCTGAACTGCAATTCTAAGTTAATTGCAAAATGTGGGTCTTTTGCCCTAATCAGTGTTTAGTTTTTTCCATTTCCATGACACAAAAATCAGTGATTAAACACTGAAATATCACACACTATGGTTTCGACTTTGATCTCTATATGAACCAGTGCATTTCACAGGGATAAAGGTCTTTCCCGTGGTATCATATTGGAGTCCTCAGTCTAATCATTGTGTAGTTTTTTACAAGGCTCAAAGACAGGAATATGTAAACCCCAGGTCATCCCCAAGAATGAGCAATTCGACCAAAGTGTGCAAGCACTGAAAGAGCAGCTGCAGTTCCACATGCCTCACATATCACAAACCCAGCCCTGAGTAAGAGGCTTATTTTCAAAGAGATTGTAGCATGTGCCATAGTGTCTTCAGTGGCGTCTTAAAATCCTGAAAAGATAAACTGGGTAGGAAATTTAATAACCTGACTCTTGTCATCTGTCAATTTCCATTACACTCTGGATGTTGGTTTCCTCAAGTTTAAAAGAAGAGTGCTAATACGATAAGATAAAATAAGATATATAAGATAATTTTAAAAGTATTTTTGCAGCTCTGACATTCTACTACTTAAAGAAATGTTTATTCTGACATTTCCTTCAGGAAATCTCGTGGAAGAATTAAGTTTTACCATGATGGAAGATGTTAGCTGAGTGGACGTGCCTTTGGAGAAGATGTCTTCCTTTTCTCTCTGTCACTTCAGTCCTCCTCTTGCACCTCCTGTTTTTTTCACCCCTCCTTGCAAGCGAGATCTGCCCCTGCTGAGCTTGGAATAAATGGCTCCAGGTTCCTTTTATGAACCGCTCCCCTCACTGACTCACTGACTTCTATAGTCTCCCTAATAAATAAACTTTCTGAAAGTCTGCTTTGACTTGTGACTCAGATCTGTGTCCAAAACCTCAGAAGTAAAACAAATGGAGCATTTGAGTCAAAGACACACATTGGGATCAATCAGCTCTCTGATAACATTAACAGTGAAGTAATTTGTGTAAAGCCTCTACATTCTCTTCCAAGAGACAAAACAGAAATTTGTCTTTTATATTCCCTTGGCATTTTAAAAAACCAACGAACAGAAATTATAGAGCATTGTGTTCTGCCTGTCTGGTTCTTGTTGTCCAGGTCCTCACCCTTGGACTCAGTCTTGAGGCAGAGGAATTTAGATCAACAGGTCCCTGCACCTTCACAAGACCTATTTTCTCCTGGAAGAAAGTTGACATTGTTGGTATCCATGAATGCTCCATTGGTCATCTGTCTTTTTTTTTTTTTTTTAAATTCTCTGGAAACATTTTAACCTCTAAAACATATAGAGAACATTTCTCTCTCAGTTATACTAATATATACATCCCTCCTCATATAGACAGCAGACTAATATGTGCCATATGCTCGCTTGCCCTCAGCACCTTGCTTTCTGCTGGTCTGAGAAAACACATCTGTTCTGCCTCCCAACACTATGTAGGCTGTGGTCAGAATGTGTACATATTCTGCTAGATCTTTTTTTGCCTACCATGCTGATTACATGGTGGATACATGCTCCATCTTTAGAATATGAAGAGTTCACAGCTCTGGGGAGAAGAGATATTCTCCATCTTTATAGCATGCCAATTTCTACTGCTCTAAGACCTGGGCTATTCAACAACACCAAGCACTCCAGGGAGTATTGCTTTCCAACACTATTGCCTTAACTTCATGTTCACAAATCTTTTCTTCTGCAATAATTAATTTGCCATTAATGTCATCCAGTGGGTTTTTCATCTTAAACAGGCAGTATTACTAGACTTGCATGGGATCTGAGTTCTGTTAGCTCTAATCCCTTCTAGTGATCTTTCTTTGCATTGAGTGTTTGCTCACACACAAGCACCAGTTGGTAATTTGCTGAGCCCTCTGTCCAGCTCACCCATGCTCTGGTCCTGCAAACCCCAGTCATTTTGATCTCTCCTTTCACTCTGTATCCTCAGCTCAGTGTTGCTTCATCTGGGTTCCTCTTTCCTCCTTTTAGAATCTTCCACAATGCAGAAGCCAAGGTCACCCATAGAGTTAACTTGGTTATTTTTCATTTCTCAGGAATCAATGTCCTTCAGTGACTGATATCATTGTTTGACACATTTTGTCTGACTTTTTGTTATTTCAGATAGGAGGACATATATGGTTTCTTACATCATATTGCCTGGATGCAGAAGTTGACCTTATCTTTATTATGCCATTTTACTTGTTTTTGTACTTAGTTTTCTTCTGATACCTTCTAAAGTCTAGACTAAAATACAATGCCATTATTCTACTTTTTCTAAGAATTCCAGAGGATAGGACTTGTGCTCTGTAATAGTGCAAATATTTTTAGTGTAAAAGAAATCACTTACTTAAATTTGCTACATACGAGTATAACAGTAAAACGGACTTTGATAATAATATTTTTTAACTGTCATTTGGCAGTAGGCATTTCCAAGAAGAAAAGGAGATTAGCATACATCTAAATGCAAGACTGCTTTCTTATAGTTCCACTCTAAGGATAATTTCCACAGATCTCTTACCACTTCCAACACGAAAGTAACTCTGACAGTCACTACCTGTGTTTTTGTGCTCTCTCTCGCTCTCTCTCTCTCTCTCTCTCTCAAATGATGTCAAATCCCTCTGCTTGGTTCCCTTTATTTTTCATCTGCCAGTGATTAATCAGGCCCATGTTTTTGTCATTGCCATCTTCTCCTAATCCATTCTACTTCCTCTACCAGACAATCCCACTCATATCCGTAATTACTCTATTGCCTATTTATGTATAACCCATTCATTCACATCATGAGACCATACCCAACTTCTTATCAACATATACTAAAGTTAGAGTTTTATGGAATCTTTAAAGTCAATCAATCCAATATAGGTCCTATGTTTTTCTTTCTAAATTTGCTTCTACACGTGTTTTGATGTAATTAAATTTGGTATCATTACTCTGAGTCTTTTCTCACTCGAACTCAATTTCAGTATGCAATTCATATGTGTTCCTTAAATCATCTTAAATATTAATTAAATTGAAGAAATGCATTTAATGCAAGTCATTTGTTTTAATGTTATTTGATATTCATCTTAACTGTTGCCTCATACTCTGTTCCCACAACCACAATTTATTAAATTTAAATATGACACTCACCTTGGTAGTTATAATACAAACAAAATCTTAGTATGACTTGCAAGACTCTTTACTTCACCTGCTAACAACACTCCCTAGGTGCTATAATGACCTCTTGTAGGACTTTTAACAAATTCTATTTGCCCAAAAGGTGGCAGTAAAGCATTGCTGTTTAGACCAAGAATTTTGATATGCTCTTTGGTCTGCTTGTCATATAACAAACTTTTGGGCAGTTTGCTGTCTCCATGAGCTGCCGAGTTCCCATCACTTAATATGATAATATCCTTCTTCTCAAGAAGATGAAACACGTTCAGGTCTTTGTTCTTATTCAGATCTCACATGGGTGGAGTGTTGGGAAATGTTTCTAACTCATGAACTAAAGGTTACTCTTCTAATTCTATGGAGTTCACTTTTTTCTGATTAAATTATTTTTACCCTAAGAAAGTTAATCAGTTAAGAGATAGACTTGAGTAACCTTGCATTTTCCAAACATGCATATTCCAAACAAAAATTGAGAATGACTTGTATGGGCTTGCATAAGCAGCCAAAAAAATTCATTGTTATTTGAAATAACATGCAAATCTACATTGTAGTAAATTTTCTTTAATGTACAATTTACTTATTTATTTTTATTAATACTATTATTATTTTATTTTATTTTAGAGGATTTTACATGTGAGGATTTACTACATAAGTAAATTGTATGCAGGTGAAGTCTGGCTTCTGGCAGACTCTCTCTCTTCCTGATCGTGGACCTGGTACTAGTGTGTGGTTGTGTGTCCTTTACCTATCCCTCCCTCCTTCCCTCTTTCCCTCCCTCCCTCCCTCTCTCTTTCCCTCAACAGTGTCCAACATCTGCTGTTCCCACCATTGTACTCATGTTTCCAGTGATTAGGGTTCACTATGAGTGAGAACATGTGGTATTCAATTATTTGTTTCTGTGATAGTTCACTTAGTATGATGGTTTCCAGTTGCATCTATGTTGCTGCAAAGGACATAATTTTGTTCTTCTTTATGACTACATAATATTCCATCATGTATATGAACCACAGTTTCTGTAGCTGTCTATTAGTTTCAATTGGTCAAGTGTTGAGTTAAGGTTCTAGATTTCCTTGTTTGTTTGTTTGTTTGTATCAATGATCTAAGGTTGTTGGCAGGGTACTGAAGTCTCTGACTATAATTGTATGGCTGTCCACATCCTCATTAGTTAAATTTGCAATTTTTTATAAATGTAGATGCTCCTATGCTGGATGTATATATATTCAAGATGAATATTTTCTGCTGATGGATTGAGTCTTTTATCCTTATTTAGTGTCCTTCAGTGTCCTCTTTAACTTTTTATTGGTCTAATGCCTGTTTTGTCTGATACAAGAATAGCTATCAGTCTGATATAAGAATAGCTATTCCTGCTCTCTTTTGTTTTCCATTTGCCAAGAAGAACTTTCTCCAGCCCTTTTCCTTGAGCCTGTGGGTGTCCTTTGTAGTGAGATGGGTTTTCTGAAGGCAGCAGAATGTTGGGTGTTGGTTGGTGTTTCTTTATCCAATTTGCTACTCTATGCCTTTTGACTGGTAAATTCAGTCCATTTATATTCAAGCTAATTATTGATATGTGGGGTTTTATTCCTGTCATATTGCTATGAAAAAGCTGCTTGGTTTTTTACATTTTGTGGTTGATTTGTATGATCTGAAAACTCTGTCCTTTTGTGATGGGTGGAACTGTTCTTTTATTTCTGAGCTTAGAACTTCCTTAAACATCACCTGAAGGGCAGGTCTGAAAGTGGCAAATTTCCTTAGGGACTGGATGTCTGGAAGGATTTTAATTCTTCTTTATTAATGAAACTTAGCTTGGTATGGTAGGAAGTTCTTGGCTAACATTGTTTTTCTTTAAGAATGCTAAAGATGGGACCCCAGTCCCTTCTGGCTTGTAGGGGTTCTGCTGAGATGTCTGCTGCAATTCTGATGAGTCTTCTTTGGTAGTGGTCTGTCCCTTCTCTCTAAATGCCTTTAGAATTTTTTCTATCATGTGTATGTTGTGAAGACAGATTATTATGTGTCTTGGGGGTGGTCTTCTCATGTAATACCTTGCAGGAGTTCTCCAGATCTCTGGTGTCTGCATGCTTGCCTCTCTAGTGAGACAAGGAAAACTTTCTTGGATGACCTCTTGGAAGGCTTGTTGCAGAGTGTCCTCAGATTTCCCTTCTGTCTCAGGGATGCCAATAAGTCATAGATTTGGTCTCTTTACATAATCTCAAACCTCTCTTAGGTTTTACTCATTCTTCTTGAGCCTTTTCTCCCAGTTTTTGTCAGACTGGGCTAGTTCAATAGTTTGATATTCAAGCCCTGAGATTCTTTCCTCTGCCTGGATGATTCTACTGCTCAGGCTTCTTGTTGCACTTTGAAATTCCAGGAAAGAATCATTTATTTCTAGGAGGGAAGATTAAACCTTTCTTACATTGGTCAGCTCAGCTTTTTTTTTTTTTTCCTTCACTGTTTTCATTGCCTGGGTGACCTGTGCCTCCATCTTTTCATGGCTTTTTTCCCCACTGTTTTTGCTACCCATCATCTGAACTCTATGTCTGTCATGAGGAATGTCTCATTCTGGAAGGGTTCCATTGCTTGGGATCTGGGAAGTCCTTTTGTGGGTGTCAACTCATTAAGGCTTTGGGGATTGCCAGTGTTTTTAAAGCTGGTTCATCCTCATTTTTATCCCACTGGGTGCTCCTCTGTTTTGCTATACTCCCCCTCTCCCAGGTGTGGTAGTCCAGGAGGTCCTGACTACTGTGGGTTCTGCTGCTCTTCTGGATTTAGCAGCCCCCGAAGGCTGCCACAATTTGGCTGGTGCTGGCGGGTGCCTGCAAGCTATCCCATGATATGAAGGCACAGGGGTTGAATTCTAAGGGGATTTGGTCATTGGTGTCTCTAGAGGACACGCTGGAGAAGCTCTCCGATCCCTCAGTCTATGAACTGGTCTGCAAGATGTACATGGGCATTGGCTTTGTTCTTATCATTCTCAGGGGCTGTATTATGTCTCAGGTGTTGTGGCCAATTGGCCACCAGCCAGAAGGTGGCACTTGGAGGAAACAGCCAGCTGTGATGGTGGCTGTGGGCTTTTATGTTTGGCCTCTGTTTACTCAGGGAAGTGTGCAGATTACCCAGGTGAAGGGTGGGGTTATGGGAACTCCCAAAGATCTTCAGTCCCTGGGATTTTGAGGAGGTTGAGGGGACAAAGTTGGCTGGGGAGGGCTAGGTCAAACTGAACTACTCTCCAGCTCCCCTCTGTGGGCACAATTGGCTACCAAAGTGGGAAAAGTGTCCCTTGGCTGCTGTGACCACACTGCAGAATAACCAAGCCTTTTTTGTTGTACAAACGAGTTTACACAGAGAAGGAGGGGTTGCCAGGATGACAGGCCTTCGCCCTCCACCACCTCCAGCTCCCCTTTTCTTGTCTGAGACTGTCCACATTCAGAACTTAGTTTCTTTCCAAAACAATGTCTTTCTCACAGGCTGGAACCACATGGTCTGCATTCTGATCCCCAGCTGTGAGCACTCAGTGGGGATTGGGAGAGAGGATGGGTCCCCTGGCTGCTGTGGCAGTGCCGCAGGAGTAGCAGAGCTGTTTGCTGCCCAGAAACATTCACTTGGAGAGAGAGGGGTTGCCAGAAGATCCTCCCAAATCCCCTTCTCTCGCTAGTTATTTTAGAAACAGAATCTCTCCTGCAGCAGCAGAACCTGCCCTCAGGGTGAGCGAAGGGGACCAGGCTGGGATTCTTTCCCAGCCTGGGAGTTGGCTGCTGGGTGCTTCCTGCATGGAATACA
The DNA here is from genome assembly GCA_963574415.1 of Tarsius wallacei. NCBI lineage: Eukaryota > Metazoa > Chordata > Mammalia > Primates > Tarsiidae > Tarsius > Tarsius wallacei. The sequence goes on along the minus strand of CAUYQG010206521.1, from coordinate 2,555 downwards.
TTCTCAGGAATTGTTTGGCCATAGGTGTTCAGAGCTCAAATGGGTTCCCAGCTCCACGTGGACTCTGGCAGCGTGCAGCTGTGCTGTATCCAGGCCATTTCCCTTGTGAGACTGGAGTCCCTTGAGGCTTGGGAGAGCCCTCCCAGTCCCTGGTGGTAGCAAACACTGAGTCCTAATTTCTAATCTCTCTTCTCTGCTCTTCCAATAGTCCTCTGTGGGTTATGTGTTACATCCTTTGTCTCTACCTGCTCCGACTACTGGGAGTCTCTGACTGCTTGGACTCTCTTCCTTGATTTGTTCTGTGAGAGAGATGCCACTTGGCTGCTTCTAGGTGACCATTTTGAAACTCCCTCACTCACTATTATTTTTGAAAAATCATAATTGTGTATACTTTTGGGGCAATGTAATGTTTTGATATATGTATAGAAAGCAGAATATTAAATTAAAGCTGATTAATATATATCACCTCAATTACTTTCTTAGGTATTTTGAAATAAACAACACATTATTATAAATCTCGTTAACTTATGCTTCTTGTCTAATTGAAACTTTGTACAATTTGACAAATATCTTCCCATGTTTTCCTCCTTACTTCTAGCCTCTGGTAACTACTACTGTTTACTTATATGGATTTGTCCTTTTTAGATTACACATGTATGTAAGATTATGCAGTATTTGTCTTTCTACTTTGGCTTGTTTCATTTAGCATAATGTCTTCAGTTCCATCCATTTTGTCCCAGTGACAGAATTTTTTTCTTTTTAAAAGCTGAGTAGAATTTTATTATGTATATATATATTAAATTTTCTTTAACATTCATCTGTTAACGGACACATAGGCTTGATTCCATCTCTTGGCTATTGTAAATAATACTGCAGTAAACACAGGAGTACAGACACCTCTTCAACATATTGACTTCAATTTCTTTGGATATATACCCAAAATGGAATTGCTGGATTCACCGATATTTCTTTTTTTAGTTTTTTGAAAAGCCTCTGTACTGTTTTCCATAACGACTGTACTAATTCACATTCCCACCAAGAGTGTACACGGGTTCCCTTTTCTTTTTTTCCTCTGCAAAAGTTTGTTATATGTTAAAATAATGTTGTTTTGTCATTTTTAAATTTTTATTTTAGATCCAGGGGGTACAAGTGCATGCTTGTTATTTAGGCGTATTGCATACTGGAGGGGATTGGGCTTCAGGTGCTCACATTCCCCAAAGAGTGAATGTTGTACCCAGTAGGTAGCTTCTGAATCCTTGTTCTACTCCCTGCTTCTCTCTTTTTAGGGTCCTCGCTGTTTAACTGTTTATTATTTCCATCTTTATGTCCATTTAGCTCCCATATATAAGTGAACATGCAGTGTTTGGTTTTCTGTTTCTGAGTTAGTTCACTGAGAATGATGTTCTTCAGCTCCATTCATGTTGCTGCAAAGAACATAACTGTTCTTTTTTGTGGCTGCATAGTAGCTAATGCTGTGTATCTAACATATTTTCTTTATTCAATCAATTATTAATGGGCACTTAGATTGCATCCATGACTTTGCTATTATGAACAGTACTGCAATGAACATATGAGTGCATGTACTTTTTAATATAATGATTTATTTTTCTTTGGATAAATACCAAACAATGGAATTGCTAGGTCAAATGGTAGTTCTATCTTTAGTCATTTAAGAAATTTTCATACTATTTTCCATAGAGGTTGAATTAGTTTTTTTTTTTTTTTTTTTGAGTTGGAGTCTCACTGTCACTCAGACTGGAGTGCAGTGGCCGCTCCTGGCCACCGCAGCCTCGACCTGCTGGGCTCCGGCAATCCTTCCGCCTCAGCCTTCCAAGTAGCTGGAACTACAGGCGCGCGCTACCACGCCCGGCTTAATTTTTGACTTATTGCAGAGATGAGGTCTCGCCAAGTTGCCCAGGCGGGTCTCAAACCCGCGGGTTCAGGCAATCCACTCACCTCAGCTTCCCAAAGCGTTGGGATTATAGGCTGAGCCAACGAGCCCGGCCGAGATTGAACTAGTTTACATTTCCACCAACAGTGTATGAGAGTTCCATTTTTTCCACATCTTCACCAATGTCTGTTGTTCTTTGACTTTTAATGATAGCCATTCTGACTGGTATAAGATGATATCTCAATGTAGTTTTAATTTGCATTTATCTGATGATTCGTAATGTTGAGCATTTTTTCATCATTTGTTGGCACTTTTGAGAAGTGTCTATTCATGTGTTTCATCCACTTTCTGAGGGATTTTTTTTTCATGTAGAGTTGTTTGAGTTCATTGTCGAAGCTGGGGTATTGGTCCTTTGTCTGAGGCATAATTTACAAATATTTTCTCCCATTCCATAGGTTTTTTGTTCACTATGTTGATTATTTCTTTTCTTTTCTTTTTTTTTTGAGTTGGAGTCTCACTCAGTTGCCCAGACTGGAGTGCAGTGGCCGCTCCCGGCCACCACAGCCTCGACCTGCTGGGCTCCAGCGATCCTTCTGCCTCAGCCTTCCAAGTAGCTGGAACTACAGGTGCGCCCTACCATGCCCGGCTAATTTTTTTGATTTAT